>ML241834.1:14796-62187 GCA_005239495.1 Nicotiana undulata
CCCCCCCCCCCCTAGGTAACTTTGAATGCTATGTGTACTTGTTTGGGGGCTATGTATGCACCAAGTGATGAGAGTCCGTATGTAGTGGCTATTATTGTTTTGTCCGGGTAGTTAGGCCACCGCATGTTCATTGTTTTCCCCTGTCATGATGTGAATTAGCTCTGTGCTTCTGTTGTGATAGGTAATGTTTCATCTAAGGGATTACGATACTTGACTCGTCTCCATTGTTCTTGTTTTACACTATGGGATCGGGTCGTACGCCACGGCGGAGTGATGACACTATGGGATCAGGTCGTACGTCACGGCGGAGTGATGAGAGTGATTACACTATGGGGTCGGGCCGTACGCCACGGCGGAGTGATGAGAGTGATTACATTATGGGATCGGGTCGTACGCCACGACAGAGTGATGAGAGTGATTACACTATGGGATCGGGTCGTACGCCACGGCTGAGTGATGAAGTGATTACATTTATTAGAGTGGGCCGTACTCCATGGCACATACGTGACTTGCTTGATTTCAACTGTTATCTGGATACCTCATATTGATGCATTTCGACGTTTATTTGTCTTACATGCCTACTATTTTCCTTATATCCTACCTATTATTATCACTGTTAGACCTTAGTGAGTATCGAGTCGACCTCTCGTCACTACTTCTTCGAGATTAGACGGGATACTCACTGGGTACATCTTTACATATGTACTCATGCTGCACTTCCTTTTTTTCTGTACTTGATTGTACAGGTCCGGAAGCTGGTACTTCTGACTATCATGCAGGTGCTAGATATTGACTTGTGGGATTTAGACTTCACGGTGAGCTGCTCTTCCTGGCGATCCTGGTAGCACCCCAGAGTTTCATTTGTCATTTTCCCTGTCTGTTTCATTCGGGCTTTGGACTTGTACATATATTGTCATTGTGTATTCTGATAGTTGCCCGTGACACTCGTGACACTAGTTCCTGGCACACACGTAGTATATATTGTGGGTTTGGGTTGTATATATATATATGTGCTTTGTTTTGGCCCTGTGCCTTCACGATTTTATCGTCATATCATCATGTTAAAATGTTAAAAATTGGTAATTTCTGACATGTTTAATCAGGCGGGGAAGGGGTATCACCTAATGTCTTCTATATTAGCTTGCCTAATCCCGCTGATGGGCACCATCGCGACCTGAATCAGGATTTGGGTCGTGACAACGTGGTATTCGAGCTTTAGGTTCACGTAGTCTCACGAGTCACGGGCAAACCCACGTCTGTACTTATCTTCAGGAGGCTACAGGGCGTTAATAAACTCCTTTTGTTCATATCCTATTGTGCAATCGATTATGTACTCAAATTGATCTCCTACTCTCTCATAGATGGTGAGGACGCGTGCTTCTCATGTTCATGATCCAGGGTAGGCCTCTACCCTTGCCTCTCGAGGCCTTGGTAGGGGCAGGGGTAGGGATCCTGTTCGAGGTAGGGGAGGAGGATGACCCAGAGCTGTACCAGTTGCACCACTTGAGGATCCTATTATCGAGGAGCAGGATGCGTTGCCTCACGTTGCTCCTGCTCCAGCGGATTTTATGATGGCGTCAGGCTTCCAGGAGGTCATGGGCCGCATGTTGAGATTTATGGACACTATGTCGCAGGAAGGCATACGTTCAGCAAACCCTGCTACTTCCTAGGCGGTAGGGGGGTTCAGACCCCTACCGCTCAGGCCACCGGACACGCAGCATCACATCACACTCTGGGTACACTACCCATGGGTGGAGTTCAACCAATCATAGCACAACCAGATCCCAGGCCAGTCGGAGAGGGTGAGTAGCAGAAGATGCTTGATAGATGGACCCGACTTCGCCCTCCAGTCTTCGGGGGTGAGAGGGGTGAGGATGCCCAGGATTTCATCGACAGGTGCAGGGACAGACTGCACCATATGAGGATACTAGAGTCGGATGGGGTGGACTTCACCACATTTCAGCTTGAGGGTAGAGCTCGCTGCTGGTGGAAGTCATATGTTCTTAGCAGGCTAGCTGATTCTCCTTCTATCACTTGGAGTCAGTTCACTCAGCTATTCTTGGATAGATACATTCCACCGTCTGAGAGAGAGGAGCTTCGGGGTCAGTTAGAGAGGTTAGAGCAAGGGCAGATGTCTGTGATGGATTATGAGGCGAGGTTTTCAGAGTTATCCCACCATGCTCTCATAATATTAAGACTGAGGCCGAGAGGGTGCGACGGTTCGTGGCAGGCTTACATTTGGATATCAGGACCTCCATGGCCAGATAGGTAGAGATGGGAACCCCATACTAGCTTGTAGTCGAGATAGCTCGACAGATTGAGGGTTATCATTTGAGGAGCAGGGAGCAGGGTCAGCCGGCCCAGCAGGACAAGAGGGCCAGGTTCACAGGTGACTTCAGGGGTGCTCCACCTAAGGGCAGGGGTCAGTTAGGAGGCGGTCAGTTCAGTGGGCCTTCATATTCAGCATCTCCACTACCTCCCAGGGGTGTTTCAGCAACGCCTCAGTTTAGTGCCTTGCCAGAGTGCTCCTACCATCCTCCAGCCATCCATAGTGCACCCAACAGTTATTCCAGTTATCAGAGATCCTCTAGCTCTTATTTCAGGCTTTACCAGAGGATTCACACCGCTCACCGTCTATTCAGGGTTCTTTCTCTTCGAGGAAGCGAGCAGTTGTGCCAGGGGGTTCCTTCGAGTGTGGGGAGCTGGGTCACACATAGAGGTTTTTTCCTAGGTATCGGGGCAAGGTCGTGCAGCAGAGTCACCAGCCTATGATTCCAGCAGCAGCGGTATGACCACCTAGGGGTAGGGGTCAGGTTGACAGGGGCCGTCCTAGAGGGGGAGGTCAGTGAGGAGGAGGTCAGTCAGCTCCAACTCATTCTGGGAGAGCTCAATCTTCAGGTGCTTCAGCCAGATTCTATGCTATTCCAGCCAGATCAGACGCAGTGGCCTCAGACGCTGTGATTATAGGTATTATTTCAGTCTGTTGTAGAGAAGCTTCAGTATTATTTGACCCAGGATCCACATGCTCATATGTTTCAGCGTTGTTTTCCCATTCTCTGGATGTTCCTCGTGAGTCCTTTGGTTCTCCCTTGTATGTGTCCACTCTTGTGGGCGACTCTATGGTAGTATACCGGGTCTACCGATCTTGTGTGATTGCTTTCTGTGGGCTTGAGACCAGAGTCGACCTGTTATTGCTTGATATGGTTGATTTCGAGGTGATTTTGGGCCCGGATTGGCTATATCCATATCATGCTGTGTTGGATTGCCACGCCAAAACAGTTACATTAGCCATGCCTGAGTCGCCGAGGTTGGAGTGGAGAGGTTCTTCGGTGAGTACTTTCAGCCGGGTCATTTCCTTTATGAAGGCTCGGCACATAGTCCAGAAGGGTTGCTTAGCTTACCTGGATGTCGTGCGGGACACCACCACTGAGTCTCCTACCATTGATTCAGTGCCTGTTGTTCGAGAGTTTCCAGATGTGTTTCCTTCAGATCTTCCAAGCATGCCTCCAGATCGAGATATAGACTTCTGTATTGATTTGGCTCCAGATGCTCAGCCTATTTCCATTCCCCCTTATCGTATGGCTCCTAAGGAGCTAAAGGAGTTGAAAGAGCAGCTTGAGGAGTTGTTGGCCAAGGGGTGCATCAGGCCAAGTGTGTCGCCGTGGGGTGCTCCAGTCTTATTTGTGAAGAAGAAGGATGGGTCTATGCGGATGTGCATTTACTATCGTCAGTTGAATAAGGTGACCATCAAGAATAAGTATCCTCTGCCGCGCATCGATGATTTGTTTGACCAGTTGCAGGGTGCTTGGGTGTTTTCTAAGATTGATCTGAGATCGGGTTACCACCAGTTAAAGATTCAGGCTTCTGATGTTCCGAAGACTGCATTTCGCACCAGATATGGTCATTATGAGTTCCTACTGATGTCCTTTGGCTTGACCAATGCCCCAACAACATATATAGACTTGATGAATAGGGTGTTCAGGCCATTTATCAACTCCTTCGTTATTGTTTTCATTGATGATATATTGATCTACTCACGAAGCCTTGGTGAGCACGAGCAGCATTTGAGAGTTGTGCTTCAGACCTTGCGGGAGCAGAAGTTATATGCTATGTTCTCGAAGTACGAGTTCTGGTTGGAGTCTGGGGCATTCTTGGGGTATGTGGTTTCCAAAGAGGGTATCAAGGTTGATCCACAGAAGATCGAGGCAGTTCAGAGCTGGCCACGTCCTACTTCAGCTTCAGAGATCAGAAGTTTTCTGGGTTTAGCAGGCTATTACCGTCGATTCGTGGAGGGATTCTCCTCAATTGCATCTCCACTAACTAGATTGATTCAGAAGAATGCCCCGTTTCGATGGTTCGGCGATTGTGAGGCGAGCTTTCAGAAGCTCAAGTCAGCATTGACCTCAGCACCAGTTCTGTCATTGCCTTCCGAGTCTGGGATGTACACTGTGTAATTCGACACCTCGCGCATCGGATTGGGATGTGTGTTGATGCAGGGTGGCAGGGTTATTGCTTATGCTTCATGCCAGCTGAAGGTTCATGAGGTGAATTATCCTATGCACGACTTAGAGTTTGCAGCGATTGTTCATGCTTTGAAGATTTGGCGGCACTAATTATATGGTGTATCTTGTGAGGTCTACACTGACCACCATAGTTTGCAGTACTTGCAGAAGCAGAGGGACCTTAATTTGAGACAGCGAAGGTGGCTTGAGTTGTTAAAGGACTATGATCTCACTATTTGGTATCACCTGGGTAAGGCGAATGTAGTAGTAGATGCTTTGAGCAGGAGGGAAGCGAGTATGGGTAGCTGTGCCTACATTGCAGCTGAGGAGAGACCTTTAGCCTTGGATATTAGTCCTTGGCCAATCGCCTGGTGAGATTGGATCTTTCAGTGCCTCGTCGAGTTTTGGCTCATGTGGTTGTTCAGTCTTCATTACTGGGAGAGATTAAGGCTCGACAGTTTGATGATCCATGTCTGGCAGAGCTTTGGGATACGGTGGTCCAGGGTAGGGACAAAGAGGTTACCTTGGGCGAGGATGGTGTTTTGTGACTTCAGGGCCGATTGTGTGTTCCAGATATTGATGGCCTTAGGGAGAGGATTCTAGCAGAGACGCACAGTTCTCGGTATTCTGTTCATCCAGGGGCGGCGAAGATGTATCGTGATTTGAAGCAGCATTACTGGTGGAGGAGAATGAAGAAGGATATAGTGTTGTATGTTGCTAGGTGTCTCAACTGTCAGCAGTTCAAGTACGAGCACCAGAGGTCAGGAGGCTTGTTTCAGCAGATGCCCATTCCTCAGTGGAAATGGGAGCGCATCGCCATGGGCTTTGTTGTTGGGTTGCCTCGGATTATGCGGAAGGTTGACGCGGTTTGGGTCATTGTGGATAGATTGACCAAATCAGTGTATTTAATTCCTGTGGATACTACTTATGCGGCAGAGAGGCCAGCTCAGATTTACATTCGAGAGATAGTCCGGCTACATGGTGTGCTGGTGTCTATCATATCAGATCGAGGTCCTCAGTTCACTTCGCACTTCTGGAGAGCTTTGCACTGCGAGATGGGCACTCAGATAGACCTCAGCTCAGCATTTCACCCTCAGACTGATGGCCAGTCAGAGCGTATGGTTCAGATTTTGGAGGTCAGTGGGACCAGTTCTTGCCTTTGGCGGAGTTTGCATACAATAACAACTATCAATCCATCATTGAGATTGCTCCATTCGAGGCGTTATATGGTCGGCGATGTCGTTCTCCTATCGGGTGGTTTGAGCCTGGCGAGGCCAAGTTATATGGAACAGATTTGGTGAGAGATGCCTTGGAGAAGGTGAAGATTATTCAGGAGAGGCTCCGCACAGCTTAGTCTAGGCAGAAAAGCTACGCAGATCAGCGGGCACGTGATATAGCATTCATGGAGGGAGATAAGGTTATGTTGAAGGTTTCTCCGATGAAGGGCATTATGAGATTTGGGAAGAAGGGCAAGGTAAGCCCTAGGTTTATAGGTCCTTTCAAAGAATTGAGGCGTGTCAGAGAGGTTGCTTATGAGCTTGCTTTACCCCAGCCTTGTCAGGGGTTCATCCAGTCTTTCACGTATCCATGCTTCGGAGGTATCACGCCGACTTCTCGCATGTGGTTGATTACAGCACGATTCAGTTAGATGAGAAGTTGGGCTACGAGGAGGAGCCAATTGCTATTATCTATAGGCAGGACCGCTAGTTGAGGTCCAAGACAGTTTCAGCGGTTAAGGTTCAGTGGAGGGGCCAACCAGCCGAGGGGGCGACTTGGGAGTCCGCGGAGGACATACGGAGCATATATCCACAGCTATTCAGCACTCCAGGTACGATTCTAGACCCGTTCGAGGACGAGCGTTTGTTTAAGAGGGAGAGAATGCAATGACCCAGCCGATCGTTTTGCGTATTAGGATCCCGTTTCCTTAAATGAAACCTTCCATAGCGGCTATTCGTGCTTTATGACTTGAGGGAGCGGGTGGTTCAGGATTTGGGGATGGTTGGGTGCTTTAGGAACACTTGGTTCCTTAAGGTTGTCCTATTTGGCAAAGTTTGACTTCGGTCAACATTTTGAGCAAACGACCTCAGAATCGGGTTCTGACAGCTCCAGTAGCTACGTATGATGATTTTGGACTTGGGCGTATGTTCGGCTCGGGTTTTCGATGAACCGTGAGTATTTTGGCGCCGGAAATGGAAATCAGGATTTCCTTATGTTTGAAATTTGAGTCGGAACGTGATTTTATGCTATCGAGGTCTGAACGGAATTCCAAGATCGGGAATAGTTCCGTTATGTCATTTATGACTTGTCTGCAAAATTTGAAGTCATTTCGAGTAGTATAGGGCCGTTCGGTGCATTGAAGTGAATTCTAGAATTTCAAGTTCTTAAGTTTTGATTCAATTTGGTTTTGGGGTTGAATTCTGAGTTTCGTTGTTGTTTTTCATGTTCCGAGAGTTCGAGCGAGTACGTATTATGAGTACAGACTTGTTGGCGTCTTTGGGCGGGGTCTTGAGGGGCTCGGGTGAGTTTTGGACCCCTCGGAGTTAATTTCAAAACACCAGAATTTTTCTGTCTGGTTTTCTTCAGTGCGTTTGCAGGTGCAAGGCTGCGATCACACAAGAGGATTGGCACAAGGGTGGAAAATGACTTGTGCGATTGCACAGGTCTATCCGCGATCGCACAGGGTTAGTTTTTGCACTGGCCTGGATTAGCTCTCTGCGATCGCAACCCCTAGCCCCGCGATCGCACAAGCCTATTTCCCCTACTCTCCGCGATTGCCAGCCTATAGCTGCGATCGCACAGTGCTCTCGAGGGCCCTGGGCAGTTGGCCTGTGCGAACGCACTTCCCCAGCTGCGATCGCACAATATAAGCAGCTGGGCAGTGTGATTTTAATACGGGATTTGGCATTATTTCACCATTTCCATCTTCTTCCCCAAGCTTCATGAGAGCTTTCAAGAGGAGCCTTCCACCCAGTGTTTGAGGTAAGTAAAATTCTCCCTAACACCTAGTTCTAAACATCAAATTCCTAGTTAATCTTCCTTCCAAATTATCAAATTCATGAAATTGGGTAGTAATTTAGGGCTTTTGGGAAATTCGTGAATTATCCATTTAAAGCCGCGAATTTAAGTATAAATTACATAATTATGATCCTTAGGCTACGGGTTAGTAATCCCTTCGAGAATTTTCGGGATTCGAATGTGTGGGCCCGGGGTAAAAATTTCAAAATCCTTCAAGAATGTCTAACTTTGAGATAATTGGTTAATTCTTCTTCCTTGAGCTTGAATTGATTCAATTATACTATATTTGGCTAGTTGCGACCCGTCGATGATAGATTTCGGAGATTTCGGGCGCATCCTTGATCCGAGGGGTGATTTCGTCACGAGGTGAGTCTCTTTTCTATCCTTGTAAGAGGGAATTGTCCCCTCCCCCTAGGTAACTTTAAATGCTATGTGTACTTGTTTGGGGCTACGTACGCACCAAGTGACGAGAGTCCGTACGTAGTGGCTATTATTGTTTTGTCCGGGTAGTTAGGCCACAACATGTTCATTGTTTTCCACTGTCATGATGTGAATATGCTCGGTGCTTCTGTTGTGATTGGTAATGTTTCATCTAAAGGATTGTGATACTTGACTCGTTTCCATTATTCTTGTTTTACACTATGGGATCGGTCCGTACGCCACGGTGGAGTGATTACACTATGGGATCGGGATGTACGCCACAATGGAGTTATGAGAGTGATTACACTATGGGTTCGGGCCGTACGCCACGACGGAGCGATGAGAGTGATTACACTATGGGATCGGGTTGTACGCCACGACGGAGTGATGAGTGATTACACTATGGGATCGGGTCGTACGCCACGGCGGGTGATGAGATTGATTACATTTGTGGGAGCGGGACGTACCCCATGGCAGATACGGGACTTGCTTGATTTCAACTATTATCTTGATAACTCATATTGATGCATTTCGACGTTTATTTGTCTTACATGCCTACTGTTTTCCTTATATCCTGTCTATTATTATCACTGTTGGACCTTAGCGGGTATCGAGTCAACCTCTCGTCACTACTTCTTCGAGATTAGACGGGATACTCACTGGGTACATATTTACGTATGTACTCATGCTGCATTTCCTTTTTTCTGTACTTGATTGTACAGGTCCGGAAGCTGGTACTTCTGACTATCAGGCAGGTGCTAGGTATTGACTTATGGGATTTAGACTTCACGGTGAGCAGCTCTTCCTGGCGATCCCTGGCAGCACCCTGGAGTTTCTTTTGTCATTTTCCATGGCTATTTCATTCGGACTGTGGACTTGTACATATATCGTCACTGTGTATTCTGATAGTTTCCCGTGACACTCGTGACATTAGTTCCTGGCACACACGTAGTATATATTTTGGGTTTGGGCTGTATATTTATATATGTGCTTTGTTTTGGCCCTGTGCCTTCACGATTTTATCGTCATATCATCATGTTAAAATGTAAAAAACTGGTAATTTCCGACATGTTTAATTAGGCGGGGAAGGGTTATCACCTAGTGTCTTCTATATTGGCTTGCCTAATCCCGCTGATGGGCGCCATCGCGACCTGAATTAGGATTTGGGTCATGACACAAATGATGTGAAAAAGGTGAAATAAGTTTGATGTTTCCTATCCCTGGTTATTAATTGATTTTATATGATACTCATGCTTAGCACCTCACCTGATTATATTTATCCGACTTATAGCAAGTGTCTAATTTGACCTCTCGTCACTACCTCTCCGAGGTTAGGTGGGATACTTACTGAGTACACGTTATTTTCGTACTCATGCTACACTTGCTGTGCATTTTGTTGTAGAGGTACCTTCATAGCACAATGGTTGACTTGGAGACTTAGACGGGCTGCATCATCTGGAGGCATTCCGAAGCTGACAGAGTCTCCCTTTTATGTATTTGCACTTTATTTTAAAGTATTTTGTCCAATTTGTACCTCGGACAAGCGTTGTATCATCGTATAAATTCTTAGAAGTTGCTCATGTACTTGTGTCACCGGGTTCTGGGGATATGTTGGGATTTATTTTCTTAAACTGGATGGATTTTCTGACGTATATAATTTACGAAAATTTACTCATTTGATTATGAAATGCAACGAAAGGAAACGATTTCAAAAATGTATAAAACAGGAATAATCCAACTAGTTATGGATTGGCTTGCCTGACAGTGGTGTCCGGCGCCATCACGACCTAATAGATTTTGGGTCGTGACACACCCCGTGCAACATAAATAATACTTCATAACTCCCTCGTCATGGGGTGTTACTCATATTATTCAGCAGGAACAAACTATCATCTCCCGCTACCCGATTACTATCTTTAAGTTGTTCACCTAAAGTGCACTAATTGATTCTAAATCGTACCTTATGTGTGCACTACACGTCCCATACCTAAAGTCCAGGAAGCATTTGGACCTCTATCTTGGGTTGTTCTAGACTTAACATAGGTTGCTCAAAATGAGAAAACTAGGCGACATGCAAAACAAGTTGGACTTTCGTGTATAAACAAATAAGGGCTCAAGTTAGCCTCCACAATTAGGCAACAAATGCACGCAAACAAGTTAGGCGTTTGACAGTTTCATTATTGAGGCAAATTAAAGTAATTAAATTCTATATACATGATTTCTATGTGATTCTGGATTTTGAACGCGCATAGAGTTTCATATGCAAGGTCATTTTTAAACTCTACGATATCTAAGTGACCACGCAGTTGCCTGCTTATTATAGGTTATAACCGGTTAAACCTAAAGGTATGGTATCCGGATTATTTTACGCAGTAATTGGCAATGATAGC
The DNA here is from genome assembly GCA_005239495.1 of Nicotiana undulata. Lineage (NCBI taxonomy): Eukaryota > Viridiplantae > Streptophyta > Magnoliopsida > Solanales > Solanaceae > Nicotiana > Nicotiana undulata. Next base: position 25,124 of record ML241834.1, read on the forward strand.
TACAAGAGATATTCATAATTACTTAGTTGGATACTATATACATGCTTTCTAATAGTGGCAATGACATAGTGTTGAAAGTTCAACATTAGATCTTAAATTAGATAGCATGATAATCAATAATTAAGATTGATTTTAGATCCTATAGGCATGTTTATTAAGTGAACAACAGCCTGTTAACCAATTAACCATATAGGCATAATTTCTAAATTGCAGATTAGGTAGCACGTGAATTAACAGAGTCCTATAGCACCTAATGAATATACTGCAATGCACATTGAGACATTGGTCATTTAATTTCCTATAGGCATGATATCTAACATGTAGAAGCAGAATAGATTGGACGGATTAAACACCTAGAAGCAGGTTATACAACACACACAGTAACAAAACATATTTGAGCAAAGTAAACACCTATAGGCAGGTCATCTAAAACACACAATAGCAGAACATATTTGAGCAAAGTAAAACATATATAGGCAGGATTTCTACCCATTTCAATGCAAGTATTAAGATAAACTCCCTTTTCCTAATTTTACTAATACCCCAATTGTTATTACAACATTATTACAAGCCATGAATGAAATAAATTACAAAATTATAGAGTAGCTATAGTGAGCCTAATACAGGCCCAAAAATATACCCAGTCAGGCCAGGTTGAAGGGAGGTCAATGTAGAACCTAAGTAGCCTTGGCTTTCAGCCGGCTATGAATGAGAACACAAAAAGCCCAAGTAATAAGTGAAAAAGAGTAAATTAAGGTTGAGGGACAAAACCAAAGGATACAGATACAGACACAACCAAGTTGCATATATAGTAGATAGTTGAACAAGTCATAGAGTTTAAGAACAAACTTACCAAATATTTAGAAAACAAGTTTAACGTTTAGTGCATAAACAACCCTACATTAACAAAGTCCAGGGAAGAACATGTTTGCAAGATTGATGAAAAGTATCATACACAGCTCATAATACAAAATAAAAGGTTTAACTTATACTAAGTATAAGTCGTAGTGTTATGAAATAGTCACCCTATTTTGGTAGCAGAACTACATTTAGACATGATGGGAAAATAGATTACTACAACTACTGGTGAATCAGGGGAGCAAAACATGCTAAAGGGGGCATATTGAGAGAACTAGTCGTGATTGACATGATCAAAACATGCTAAATAAGCAAGATATAACCATAAAAATTCAGAATAGACTTGTGCCATAGGATAGATGTAAACATCCATGTTTTGAACACAATTGACTAGTCGACTAAAGGGGATACAAATTATGCAAGTAAAGCATGTTCACATAATAGGATTGATAGCCTAAAGTAGAATAAAGCACCACAGAGATCCTAACAAGTGCAAAGATCTCAAACAGTAGTAACACATTGGCTAGTTGGACTCGAGAAGAATCTAATTTACTCGAATCAAGTTTAGGCATGCTTTGAGCTCTCAACACTATGAAGTTAAATGTTAAGGAGACCTAGAAAATTGAATTAAAATAAACAAAATCGCACACAAAACAACCTAGAAAACACATTAAACTAACGAACTTCAAAAGTGAAGGCATATGCAAATTGCAGATACATAGGAACGAAATTACAAAGGGTCAATAACTCACCAGTTAAACGAAAATACAAGAAAGAAAAAAATTCCACAATGTTCTGAACATAAACGAGAAGCAAGAACCCATAATTTAGTGGCCTTGTCTTTCAGCCGGCCAAGAACCAAAGTATAGAACAAGATAATGAAGAAATAACAGAATAAAGCTTTAAATTTTAGTAAGATTATAGAGATTCCAAAGTCTGTCCCAAAAGGGGAATGGGGGAGGGGTTTATATAGTGTAGAAATCGAACAAGTAAACATGTAAAACAAATTATTCAAACACAAATAAGAAAAGATATTCTAGAATCAATTAGAATCGATTTTTAGGGCGTAAAACAAATGGGTTCAATAAATCAGTAGGGAATAACAATTATCACGCAAATAATACCAAAAATAAAGGAATATAGATGATTAAACAGAAAATAAGGAAAATATCGTACATAAAAAATCATTTAGAGTCAGATTTAAGTCAAAATAAAGTAAAAAATAGGGAAACATATCATATTAAACAGAAATAAGGAAAAAAAAGTAGTCAAACGCAGAAAAGGAAAAGTATCAATCAAGAATCGGTAAGGAACAAGGAAATTCAAACCCTAGTTGACAGAAATCAAAGATTGGCAGGGAATCCTGCCTAATAGGACCCATATAGCAATGGGCATGTTGTATATGGACTAAATATTGTCCAGATTCAAACGATTGACGCTAATCTCCCTTGACTCGGAGATTTAAACTTGCCAAAATAGAGCAAGTACTTATGTAATACCCAAATAGGGTAAGAAACGATGAGACGGAGCATAAATGGAAAGGGAATCATAGAATGATTCCATGTTGGAGTCGGAGTTAGGGTAGAATAAGAGAGACGTCTGCTAGGGTTTGACAGAAGAGGAGAGAAGAGAGGATTTAGGGGCGGCGGCTGGTAAGAATGATTAGGGTTAGGGGGTGTTTGGGGTAATTAAAAGGGAGGGAGTAATGTGGGTCGTTGATCTCAGAGATCAATGTCCACGATTAGATAGGGTCTTGGGTCGGGTTGGTTTAGATGGGTCGCGACTGAGTTGTGGGGTTGGATTAATTGATTTGGATGGGGGTTATTTGGGTAGGGTGTTAGAATTTGGGCCAGTAATTGGTCCGAAAATAGGTAGGTTGTTAGGTTAGTTTTTAACTACCCAATATTTAAAAAAAATAAGTTATAAAAAGAATTAATAAATGACAAAAATATCATTTGTGCACAAGAATGATTAAATAATTATTTAATATTATAAAAATATAATAAGTCATTTTCTGCATAAATAATATAGCTATACATTAATATGGGCTATTATTGCAAAAATATGCGATTAGCCCTAAAATGCAAAGGTAATTATAAAGATGCATTGAAAAATATTTAAAACATCATGTTAGTATAAATGATAGGTTTAGAAGATTATATCATCATCAAAATAATTTGGAGGATACTTACTGGATATTAATAAAATAAAATGCAGAAATGAATTGGTTTAAAGTCTTAAAAAATTATGGAAAATTATGAAAAATATTTGTATATGCTAATAAACCAAATGATTATGCACATGCACTATTTTGAAAGTGTATATATATATATATATATATATATATATATATATATATATATATATATATAAAATATGATGGAAAATTGAGTATCGACAACTGCCCTCTTTACCTGAGAATGATGAAAGAGTTGTCGGGTAAAGAGATGATGACTGATTTTTACTGAATGTGGTGATTTGAAAAGTATAGGCTGAACTCCGATTTTTGAGTTGCCTACATATCCCTGGTTTTACGGAAATCCGGTCATGTGTAGTTATGGATCCAACGGTGTAATAAGCCGATAGAGTTGTTATAGGAACGTGCAAGCTTTTATGGATAGGACTATATCGGAATTGTGAATGGATGTGCCTTGGAATGGTTATGGATATTTTAACTGTTATCAGATGGGTAATGGAAGGTGGTTGGTTACGTTTGAAATAATTGCAGGATGTGAACGTTGAACGGAAACCGGAGCGGAGATTGCTCCGGTTAGAAGAATGGTTACTTCCTAGATTGCCTGCAAAACATAAAACACGATGCATGAAAAAATATATGGATTATTGCGATAATTTAAACATGATGCAAATCCCCTTTGGACCATGGAGACCGTCTTTAGACGGTGAGGATGATGTCCTTAAACCATGACGTTCCGAGCCATGAATCGTGAGATTGGGGATTCGCAGGCCATGATATGATGTTCTCGGGCCATGAGGAAGGTGCCTTTGAACCATGATTCCTTGGAATAAAGATGTGCAATATTAAGAGATCCTCAGGCTATGGCATGGTGTCTTCCGGATATGACGATGATGCCTTCAGACTATGACGCCTTCGAACAAAATGGCGATATTTCAGCCCACGAGATGCAAAGACATGATTTTTGGTTATGCGAAGTGAAACAAGACAGAGCTTAGTCTTGTGCAAGACCGGGGAGAGAGCTTAGCCTCGAGGTAGAGAATAGTAGAAGGTTTCAAGTAGCATAGCATTTGGGGTTATGCATGGAGAGGCAATACTTAGCCTCATGCAATTGCAGAGGCATGGCATAGCCTCATGCAAATATGGAGATAATGCTTAGTCTCATGCAGGGGAAGGCAGTGCTTAGCCTTATGCAAAAAATGGAGACAATGCTTAGTCTCATGCAGGGGAAAGCAGTGCTTAGCCTTATGCAAAAATGGTGAAAATTCTTAGTCTCATGCAGGGGAAGGCAGTGCTTAGCCTTATGAAATTACGGAGGCATGGCTTAACCTCATGCAAGATGGATACAATACTTAGTCTCATGCAGGGGAAGGAAATGCTTAGCCTTATGCAAAAATGGAGACAATGCTTAGTCTCATGCAGGGGAAGGCAATGCTTAGCCTTATGCAAAAAATGGAGACAATGCTTAGTCTCGTGAAATGAATAGATAATATGTGATAACATAGTATTTCTTAGATGGAGATATGTTTACGCTTGGAAACTTTTTCATTATGGAGGTAGTGATTCTGAGGTGTTCATGTATTTGCAAATATTTCTTGTTTCTTCACCCAAAGGAAAATCGTGAGTTTTACGCGGAAGGTTGGTTCGTGCCTCCGCCTGCCTGCTTTGCTTTACTGTGTACCGAAATCATGCTTGAGACACCCGGGTAGCATCTGGCTATTTCATAAGATAATGTTTTCTAAAAATATGTGTGCATATAATGAATGTAGTTGTTTAAAAACATTAGTATGCAATATCGAATAAATTAGATGAACCAGTGAATGTGACACTTTTAAATACATTGCGACTTCCTTGCATTAGAATTTTAAGGGCCCTCCTCAAAATTCTGCCCCAGTTTAATAGGCGATCGGTTGTGCATATGATGACGTCGGCTAGACTTGCTCCGAAATTTTGAGGGTTCTCCTTAAAATTCTGCCCCAGTTTCTAATTGTGGGAAAATTAATTTTTTTTAATTGTGGCCGAACCCACATGGCTGCCTACATATCACCTTTTAAACGAGAATCGGGTCAAGCGTAGTTCAATACATCAGATGAAGAAATGCAAACATTCTAAACATAATATCTTTTGACTGCGTCTGAGTTGAAGGCTTTGGCCAGATTTCTCCGTCCATTTCTGCAAGTATGAGCGCTCCTCTTGTTAGTCACTGTTGAGGTTGGCGGTGTTGTCGGTGATAATGGATTCTGGTACCCTGAAGCAGCAAATAATACGATCTGTGACAAAATTTGCGAGGACTTTCTTGGTTACAGCTTTGTAAGATGTAGCCTCAACCTATTTCGTGAAGTAGTCTATGGCCACTAAATTGAACTTGTGCCTGTTTGAAGCGGCATGCTCGATTGATCTAATGACATCCATTCCCCAATCGGAAAAAGCCTAAGGTGCACTCATTTCATTGAGTTCATTTGGCGGCACCCGTTGACATCTGCGTGTATTTGGCACTGATGTCATTTTTGGACATACTTAATGTAGTCTGTTTCCATTGTCATCCAAAAATATCCTGCCCTTAGTATCTTCTTGGCTAAAATGAAACCATTCATGTGTGGTCCGCAAGTTCTAGAGTGTATCTCTTCGAGCAGTTTGGAAGCTTCATTGGCGTCAACACATCGTAATAACCCTAGGTATGAAGTCCTTCTGTACAAAATTCCTCCACTTTGGAAGAAATTGTTGGACAATCTTCGGAGCGTGTGTTTTTTAGTATAATTTGCATGCTCCGGGTACTCTCCTTTTGCCAAGTATTCCTTGATATCATGGAAACATGGATTCCCATGTGTTTCTTCTTCAACATGAGCGCAGCAAGCTGGTTGATTGTGAATCCTTACCGGTATAGGGTTGATGAAATTCTTATCTGGGTGTTGTATCATAGAGGATAAAATACCCGGTGCGTCTACAAACTCATTCTAGATTCTCGGGACTTGTCTAAACTCTATCTTCGTGAACCTCTTCATCATCTCTTGCACATGATATAGATATGGTAATATCTTGGTATTATTTGTAGCCCATTCTCCCTGCACCTGATGTACCATAAGATCTGAATCACCAATTACCAATAATTCCTGGATATTCATGTCAACTTCCTAATTGAGGCCCAATATGCAAGCCTCATATTCTGACATATTGTTGGTGCACGAAAATCTAAGTTTCGTAAATACCAGATAATGTTGAACTGTCCCTGATACCAAAACGGCTCCAATACCCACTCATTTGAAGTTTGCAGCTCCAACAAAAAACATTCTCCAACTGCCATAGGCTTCGGCGATATCTTCTCCTACGAATGATACTTCTTCATCAGAAAAATACGTTTTTAGTGGTTCGTATTCTCCTCCTACAGGATTTTCCACAAGATGATCCACTAATGCTTGTCCCTTAATCGCGTTCTGAGTCACATAGATGATGTCGAATTCACTCAACAATATCTGCCATTTTGCCAGCTCCCCTGTAGGTATGGGTTTCTGGAAGATGTACTTCAAAGGATTCATCCTTGATATGAGATATGTGGCGTAGGGACAAAAGTAGTGCCTCAACTTTTGAGCTATCCATGTCATAGCACATCAAGTGCGGTCCAACAAGAATACCGTGCTTCTTAGGGTGTGAACTTCTTACTCAGATAGTATATGACATGTTCTTTCCTTCCTGTCTCATCATGTTGTCCCAAGACACAACCGAAAGCCCCATTTAGTACAGAGAGATAGAGTAGCAGTGGTCTACCAGGTTCTGGCGAGACCAGGACTGGCGATGTGGACAAATATTCTTTGATTTTGTCAAAAGCTTTCTGGCAGTCTTCAGTCCAACTAGTTGCGGCATCCTTCTTTAACATTTCGAAAATCGGCTCACATATCACGGTCGATTGTGCTATGAAGCAGTTGATGTAATTGAGACGTCCCAAGAAGCTCATCACGTCTTTCTTATTCTTTGGAGGTGGAAAATCCTGGATAGCCTTGACCTTTGATGGGTCTAGTTCAATTCCTAGGCGACTGACGATGAATCCTAACAATTTTTCAGCAGGGACTCCAAAGGCACATTTTGCGGGATTCTATTTCAAATTGTACCTCCGAAGCCGATCAAAGAATTTCCTCTAGTACGCTATGTGATATGTACCTTTCTTGGATTTGATGATGACATCGTCCACATACCTATATATCCTTGTGTATGATGTCGTGGAAAATAGTTGTCATGGCTCTCATATACATGGCCCCAGCATTCTTCGTACCAAACGACATCATTTTATAGCACTACACTCCTATAGTGTAATAGAAGTTGTTTTCTCGGCATCTTCTTCATCTAACAAGATCTGATGATATCCCGCGAAGCAATCCACAAAGGATTGGAGTTCATGTTTGGCGCAGTTGTCGATCATTATGTGTATGTTTGGTAGTGGAAAATCATCTTTGGGACTTGCTCTATTTTGGTCCTGATAATCGACGCTACTCTGACTTTCCCATCCTTCTTTGGAACTGGCACATGGTTATCCAACCAAGTTGGATATTTAACCACTCTGAGAACCTTAGCTTTGATCTGCTTGGTGACTTCTTCTTTGATTTTCAAACTTATATCTGGCATGAACTTTCTGAGCTTCTTCTTCACTAGCAGACACATTGGGTTGGTAGGTAGTTTATGAGTGAATATTGATGTGCTCAAACTAGACGTATCATCATAATACCATGATGGTGACAGGTGAATTCTTATGCGAGTTTCTTCGGCTATTTCAAAATCTCCCAAGTTGACTATCTCAGTTTCGTCCAGGTTGGACTTAGGCTTGTTCTCAAAATCCTCAACTTCTCTGACAATTTCCTAAGGTATTATATCATCTTCTTCTGTTTTTTCTTAGTCACCATCCTTATGTTGCGTTATCTCATCATATGTCACAGTTGTTGGTTCATCAAGATAAGAAATAGTAATGCTGTAGAAAGAATATGTAGAGGATAGTAATAAATAATAAAATAGCAAACCATTGATAAGCATCGAGGTGTCAATCAAAAAGCGGTTTTAGTGATTAAACAAATGTTTCAAAACAAAATACTGAAAATGTATAAAAAATGCTCATAAGAATTGTATTCAAAATAAATGACACTAGCAGCAGGCTACCTCAGAACTCGGCGGGCCATTGATGGTGTGGCAGTCCAGTTCTTGAGAACAACTCCCTTCTCCATTGTCTGGATGCGATGCCTTCTTCCTCCTCCTCCTCCTCAACTATTACACTACAATCCATATATTCATCTTCCAAGAATAGATTCCTTAAACAAGCTAGCACTTCATCTTCTTCAGATCCCTTCATCATATAGGGCTGATGGAAAGATTGGCTGAGATGCGGTATCGTTTTCTCGAGAGGGTAATAAGGACCATGACATGGTGGCGACCAGTTCTGATACTCGTCCCAGGTGTATTGATATCCCAGTCCCAAGGTCGTGTCGTGATGTTTTAACTATATTGGTTTGGTGATCCCTTGAAGATTCTTGCCGAGACATCTGTCCGGTTCATACCCTGTCCATGCCAATATGCTTTCTATTTTTCTATTCCACCATTTGTCCTTCTCGATCGCGTTAACACGCTCAATGCGATGGTCAGTTTCTCCCCCTAACTTTCTTCTATTCTCCACAACCGGAACAATCTGGTTGGTGTAAATAGGGTTATTCCCGTCCCCATGAATGATCACCTCCTGATGATTCCATTCGAACTTCACAGCCTGATGTAGAGTTGATGCTACAGCCCCAACGACGTGTATCCAAGGTCGTCCTAATATCAGATTGTATGAGGCGGATATGTCAAGCTCTTGGAATTCAACAACAAACCAAGTCGGGCCTATTTTTAAACTGTCATGACCCAAATCCGAACACAGGTCATGATGACTCCCAACACCGGGGTCAGGCAAGCCAACACTTGTGTTACTAATGAGATTATCTTATTTGATAGATTATTCCGAAACTTTGCCAATTTTTTAAGGTTTAACATTGTAAGGTGAAAACGTATAACTTAGCCAATTTAAATCAACACAACCAAAAGGATCACAAATAACATATATACAGTGCCAAAATATAATATCTACTACGTGCCAAGACCTAGTGTCACAAGCCTACGGGCGGACTAGTGGAATATACAAAATAAGATAAAATAAATGTGCTATCGTCTGAAGGAAATGAACAGAGATAGAAAAAATACAACTCCCAAGTGCTGCTGAGGATCCCCAAGTGGGAAGCAGCTCACCGTAGAGTCGGGTACAGAGTATGCTCTGAAGATCGCGCTCCGGACTGATAACCAGATGCACCTGTCTCAGAACCTGTACAATTAAGTACAGAAGCGTAGCATGAGTACATATAAACAAATATGTACCCCGTGAGTATCTCGTCTAATCTCGAAGAAGTAGTGACGAGAAGTAGACGTGATACTTACTAGGGCCATGAGTAAATAACAGGGCTAAATAAGACTAAGATGGGATAACAGTCCTGGAATCACAAAGACATGAAATATCAAATATAAATTTACAACTTACTTACTTGTAACTGTCAAATCACAATAGTATATAATGAAATGCTTTCCCTTTTTCACATGAAGCAGTTTATATAATAACAACAAGACTCTCAGTCAAATATACAACACATAGTATGCCGGAGCGTACGGCCGAAGCATCGTGAAAATAAATGTGCATTGCCGAGGGTCGAATGGCTCGAACCATAGATGCATCTATTACCCCACTCGCGAATCGATCATGCGACATGGTTTACATAATGATAAGGCTACCCCACTCACGAATCATACATGTGACGCGGGTGCTCATATACATACACAAACTTATTAGAAATTCAGGCATTTAACAGAGATTATACTTGAAAACAAGAACTTAAGTAATGAAATTAAAACATGACTTCCTAATATCTTCATGCCAATTCAAGAATAATAAGCAACTCAATAATAAATTTAGGGATACATGTAAGGCACATAAAAGCATTCTCGTGGGTCCTAAAACTACCCGGCATGACAATAATAGCCGCTACGTACGGACTCTTGTCACTAGGTACGTACGTATCCCCCCACAGACATTAAAACGTAGCATTTAGATCACCTATGGGGAAAATTCCCTCTTACAAGGTTAGAAAGGAGACTCAGAAAGGAGACTCACCTCGCGTAGAACCTACTCTCCAGGTCAAGAATGCGCCCGAAACTCCGAACTCGTCACCCAAGGACTCGAAACTAATAAAATGTTACGTAAATATATCAAATTATACTCAAAAGCATGGAATTCTCCTATTTACTTAGTCAATTCATCATTCTTTAAGAAATCCCAAAATTCATGTCACGACCCGAAATCCCACCTTCGGGCCATGATTGCGTCTAACGTTGAACCCGCTAGACAAGCCAACGTTTGAACTAGATAGAATTCATTAACAGCTAAAATGAACAAGATAACTAAGGCATCGATGGTCAACAATATGAAGGTTAACAATTTACAAAAAATAATATAGCAACTTCGAAATAAAACCCATATACAAAAACCCAGAACTGGTGTCACATACTCACGAACTGTCTAAGAGATTACTAAAACAAAGGTCTGAAAATAAGTACATATGACTGTCTTTGAACTACAAGATAAGACAGAGCTGGAAGTGAAGGGTAGAAGGTGACGCCAAGGCCCACGAACGTCTGCGGGTCTACCTCGATGTCTCCCGTCTGAACTGGTGGAATGCTCCGACCGTCAGTGACCACCGGGTCCAGCTGCGTAGTCTGCACAACATAAAGAAGTGCAGGTGTAGCATCAGTACAACTGACCCCATGTACTGAGTCAGTGCTGAGCCTAACCTCGGCGAAGTAGTGACGAGGCTAGGACCGACAACAATGTATATGTACCTGTGCAATTCTATATAATAACAGGAAAATATCGACGGAAATAAACAAGTAAGACAGATACGGGGAGAACTTGCTGGGGGTGAAAGGGGCAACAAAATGCTAGCACAGTAGAACAGGGTAATAAATGAAGTATAAAAATAATAAAAGCAGGAATTTAATGTCTCAGGACAGATAATGAACAGCAAAAGGCACGGCATGTCCCCTCATGCATAACCTCACAATCACTCGACACGGAATGTCCCCTCGTGCATATATAGTAACACTCGGCACGGAATGTCTCCTCGTGCAATAAATAATCAATGATCAACACGCCATGTCCCCTCGTGTGATAAATAATAAACAATCGGCACGGCATGTCCCCTCGTGCGATAAATAATAAACGATCAACACGGCATGTCCCCTCGTGTGATAAATAATAAACAATAAGCACGGCATGTCCCCTCGTGCGATAAATAATATAAATGCAACAATATAACATGAAAATCAACAATAACAAGTCTCAAGTGTATGGAAATACTGAATAAAATTCTATCATCCCGGCAAAGGACTCAGCTATAACCAACGTCGCACCCGAAATACAATTTCAACAGTAAAAGCCTCAACTGAAGGAAATAACACAATGACTCCCCATGTCATGAAACAACATCAAGGTATCACTTCTAAATCACCAACTACTCATAGTACGGAGAATATTAAGAATACGGTATGATTCATAACAATTGGCTCACGGGCATGCTTGACCGCAACATATAGGCACTCGTCACCCCGCCTATACGTTGAACATGAATTACACGTAGGAAATAAGACTCTATACCTAATCCCTCAAGCTAAGGTTAGGCCAAACACTTACCTCGGCTCCAAAAATGTAAGTCAAACCTCAATCACAACCTTACCTCTCGAATCCAACTCCGAATCAATAATATCTAGACATAATAGATTTATTAACATCAATAAATACTCAATAAGCCAATTCCAAAGCCTAATTATACATTTTCTACTATTCTTCAAAAAATACTAAAATTCAACCCCGGCCCGCTTGGTCCAAACAAGAGGCTCGGACCAAAACCCGATCACCCATAACCCCACGAGTTAGAATATATGATTTGTTTTAAGATTCGACCCCAAATTGAGGTTGAATCACCCAAAATTCCCAAAAAAACCTATCTCTGCCAAAAACTCTTAATTTCTATTTTGATTTTTAGGATTTTAGGCCTAGATTCTAGTGATTATGGAAGAAAAGTTGAAGAATTAGTGTTAGAATCACTTACCCAAGTGTTTATGGAGGGAAATTAGCTTTAGAATCGTCAATGGGGTATTGGGGAAGAAGAAGTTGGTGAATTATGAAAAATCCCGTGCAAGTATTCCGTTTTTGACTTAAGGAATTAACTGGGCAATTTTCTTCATCGCGATCGCAAGAAGAGGGCTGCGATCACGGAGAGTCTGGTCCTAACTCACTGCGATCGCAGAAGAGGAGTCGCGATCGCGGAGCATAGCTTAGCTCACCCTATGCGATCGCAGCAAGAGGTTTGCGATCGTAGGAAGAGGTTTGCGATCGCGGAACACTGGGACCTCACACAATGCGATCGCGGGTCGAAGGGATGTGATCGTGGAATAGACCTGGACAGACCTCTGCGATCGCGGAGCAAGGGCTGCGATCGCAGAGAAGAAAACACCAGACACCAGAAACCAGTCACAAACACAAGATTTTTGACTCTTTAACACCCCGTTAGCTACCCGAAACTCACCGAGCCCTCGAGTCTCAAAACCAAAAAACCACACACGACTCCCAAAACATCCTACGAACTTATTCAAGCATTTAAATCACCAAAATATCATCAAGAACATCGAATCAAACCTCAAAACTCTTAGAATTTTCTCAAACTTCATAAACTTCTAAATTTCTCATTTTTAATCCGAATCACGTCGTTTCAAGTCTGTTTCACACCAAATTTCACAGATAAGACAAATAATATATAATAAACCTGTTCCGGGCTCTGGAACCTTAATACGGGCCTGGTAACATGGTTTTCACTTAATAATTCATTTTCAAATTCCTTTATTATTCCAGAAAACAATTTTCTTTAAAAATTTATTTCTCGGGCTTGGGACCTCGGAATTTTATTCCGGGCATACGCCCAAGTCCCATATTTTCCTATGGACCCTTCAGGACCGTCAAATCATATGTCCGGGTCTGTTTACCAAAAATGTTGACCAAAGTCAACTTTATTCATTTAATTGTCATAAAATTCCATTTTCATCAAATCTCAACATAAGGACTTCCCGGCTACACGCCCGGGCTGTGCACGCATATCGAGGTGAGATTAATGGAGGCTTTCGGGGCCTCGAAACTTAGATTTAGCTAGAATTACTTAGGATGACCTTTTGGGTCATCACAATCTCCACCTTTAAAACAAACTTTCGTCCTCGAACGGACATAGAAAAGTACCTGAGTCTGAGAAAAGATGAGGATAACAACTCCTCATATCGGACTCAGACTCCCAAGTAGCTGCCTCGGTAGGCTGACCTCTCCACTGAACACAGACTGAAGGATAACTCTTCGACTTCAACTAACGCACCTGCCTATCTAATATAGCTACCGGTCCCTCCTCATAAGTCAGATCCTCATCCAACTAGACACTGCTGAAGTCAAGAACATGAGATGGATCTGCAATGTTCCTCCGGAGCATGGATACATGAAACACTGGATGTACGGCTGATAAATGCGGTGGCAAGGCAAGTCTATAGGCCACCTCTCATACCTTATCCAAAATCTCAAATGGACCAATATACCTAGGGCTCAACTTTCCCTTCTTTCTGAATCTCATCACGCCCTTCATAGGTGACACTCGAAGGAACACCTGGTCTCCTACCACGAAAGCCAAATCTCGAACTCTACGATCTGCATAACTCTTTTGTCTGGACTGAGCTATACGAAGTCTATCCTGAATAATTTTCACCTTGTCCAAGGAATCCTGGACTAACTCAGAACCCAATAGCCTAGCCTCTTCGGGCTCAAACCATCCGACTGGAGACCGACATCTCCTACCATACAACGCCTCATATGGAGCCATCTGAATGCTCGACTGGTAACTATTGTTGTAGGCAAACTCTGCTAAAGGCAAGAATTGATTCCATGAACCACCAAAATCAATAACGCAAGCCCGCAACATATCCTCCAAAATTTGAATGGTACGCTCGGACTGTCCGTCCGTCTGAGGATGAAATGTTATGCTCAACTCAATATGTGTGCCCAACTCTCGCTGAAATACTCCCCATAAATGGGAGGTAAACTGAGTACCTCGGTCCGATATGATAGATAAGGGCACACCGTGCAATCTGACAATTTCCCTCATATAGATCTGAGCTAACTTCTCTGCCGAAGATGACACCGCCACAGGAATGAAATGTGCTGACTTGGTCAACCTATCTATAAGAACCCATATTGCATCAACCATCCTCGGAGTCTATGGGAGTCCAACTAAAAAATCCATCATGACACGCTCCCACTTCCACTCGGAAAGCTTAATATGCTGCATTAAACCATCGGGTATCTGGTGCTCATACTTAACCTGCTGATAATTCAAGCACTGAGCTACATAAGCCACAATATCCTTCTTTATTCTACGCCACCAATAATGCTTCCGCAAATCCTGGTACATCTTTGCGGCGCCCGGATGAATGGAATACCGGGAACTATGGGCCTCCTGCAATATCAACTCACGAATGTCGTCCACATCAGGGACACATACACGACCCTGCNGCACCAATGACGATCATCATACTGCCTGGCGCAAATACGATCATACAACGAAGAACGAGCGACGGTATGAGCCAAAACACTGCCACCCTCAGAAACCTCCAATCTGACAAATCGATTGGCTAACGCCTGAACATCCAAAGCCAAAGGTCGCTCTCCAACTGATAAGTAAGCCAAACTACCCATGCTGACTGACTTCCGGCTCAAAGCATCGGCCAACACATTGGCCTTTCCCGGATGATAGATAATAGTAATATCATAATCCTTCAGCAACTCCAACCACCTCTGCTGCCTCATATTCAACTCCTTTTGCTTAAACAAGTATTGCAAACTCTTGTGATCAGTGAATACCTCACACGGTACCCCATACAAATAGTGCCTCCAAATCTTCAAGGCATGAACAATAGCTGCAAGCTCCAAATCATGGACTGGATAGTTCTTCTCATGAATCTTCAACTGCCGAGAAGCATAGTCTATAACCTTCCCATCCTGCATCAACATTGCACCAAGCCCAACCCGCGAAACATCACAATACGCGGTATAAGAACCTGAACATGTGGGCAGTACCAACATTGGTGTTGTGGTCAATGCTGTCTTAAGCTTCTGAAAGCTCGCTTCACACTCCTCCGACCATCTGAACTGAACACTCTTCTGCGTCAACTTGGTAATATGGGCTGCTATAGATGAAAACCCCTCCACGAATCGGCAATAATAGCATTCTAGGCCTAAGAAACTCCAAATATCTGTAGCTGAGGTAGGCCTAGGCCAATCTCTGACTGCTGAAATCTTCTTGGGATCCACCTGAATTCCCTCTGCCGACACAACATGACCAATAAATGCCACCGAACTCAACCAGAACTCACACTTAGAAAACTTGGCATACAACTGTCGATCCCTCAGAGTCTGAAGGACGACTCTAAGGTGCTGCTCATGCTCCTCTCGGCTGTGAGAGTATATCAAATATCATCAATGAAAACAATAACGAACGAGTCCAAATAAGGCCTGAATAACCAATTCATTAACTCCATAAAAGCAGCGGGGGAATTAGTCAACCCAAACGACATGACCAAAAACTCATAATGCCCATAACGAGTGCCAAAAGCCGTCTTGGGCACATCAGACGCCCTGATCCTCAACTGATGATAACCAGACCTCAAGTCTATCTTAGAGAATACCGTAGCACCCTGAAGCTGATCAAATAAGTCATCAATCCTCGGCAAAGGATACTTGTTCTTGATAGTAACCTTATTCAACTGCCGGTAGTCAATACACATCCTCATTGAGCCATCTTTCTTCTTCACGAACAATACTGGAGCACCCCAAGGAGAAACACTAGGCCTGATGAAGCCTTTATCCAACAAATCCTTTAATTGTTCCTTTAATTCCTTCAACTCTGGCGGAGCCATACGATACGGGGGAACAGAAATGGGCTGGGTGCCCTCAGCTAACTCAATACAAAAATCAATATCCCTGTCAGGTGGCATACCCGGCAGGTCATCAGGGAATACCTCTGGAAACTCACAAACCACAGGCACAGACTCTATAGAAGGAACCTCAGCACTAGAATCACGAACATAGGCCAGATAGGCCAAAAGACCCTTCTCGACCATGCGCCGAGCCTTTATATAAGAAATAACTCTACCAGAAGAATGACTAGGAGTCCCTCTCCACTCTAACCGAGGTACTCCTGGTAAGGCTAAGGTCACTGTCTTGGCATGATAGTCCATTATAGCATAATAGGGAGATAACCAGTCCATGCCCAATATAACATCAAAGTCAACCATATCAAGAAGCAAAAGATCAACCTGAGTCTCCAGACCACCAATAACTACTACGCAAGCACGCTAGACTCGATCTACCACTATAGAATCACCCACCGGTGTAGACACATGTACAATAGTACTCAAGGAATCACGGGGCATACTCAAATAAGGGGCAAAATATGAAGACACATAGGAAATGTAGAACCCGGATCAAATAACATCGAAGCCTCTCGGCTGCAAACTGAAACCGTACCTGTAATAACTGCATCAGAAGCCTTAGCATCAGGACGAGCAGGAAAAGCATAACACCGGGGCTGAGCCCCTCCAACCTGCACATCTCTGGGTCTACCTGCTACGGGCTGACCCCTACCTCTCATGGCCTGCCCTCAAACTCTATGAGTCTGACCTCCACCTTTGGCACCACGACCACCACCCCTAGCT
The DNA here is from genome assembly GCA_005239495.1 of Nicotiana undulata. Taxonomy (NCBI): domain Eukaryota; kingdom Viridiplantae; phylum Streptophyta; class Magnoliopsida; order Solanales; family Solanaceae; genus Nicotiana; species Nicotiana undulata. The sequence continues at coordinate 42,030 of ML241834.1, forward strand.
GGCTGAGGGGGCGAGGGTGCACCTGATGCAGGAACCATGGCACGGGAACCCTGATACTGAGAACTACCAAACCCTCGGGGGAAAAACCTGGAAATATGCCCTATACCACCGCAAGTGAAACAAGACTTCGGCTGCTGAGAATACTGACTCTGGAACTGTCCCTGACGACCAGAATTGCCACCCTGATAGCTCTGAATCGGCGGTGCACTGATGGGAGCTGAAGGTGCACTGCGGGATACCTGGAGTGCCGACTGATAAGGCCTAGGGGGAAGACCTCTGCCAAAGGAATCTCTGCCTCCAGATGACGCACCAGCGAAACGGCCAAAATGACGAGGTCTCTTGTCAGACCCCTGACAACCACCCTGGGATAATACCACCTCAATGTGTATGGCCATATCAGCTACATCCTGAAAGGAGATATGAGTACCCGTCTCTCTGGCCATCTGAAGTCTGATGGGCTGATCTAGACCCTCAATAAATCTCCGAACCCTCTTCCGATCAGTGGGGAGTATCATAATGGCATGCCTGGCCAGAGTAATGAACCTGGTCTCGTACTGAGTGACGGACATGGATCCCTGCTGTAGACGTTCAAACTGCCTCCGAAGATCCTCTCTCTGAGTAACTGGAAGGAACTTCCCCAAGAACAACTCGGAGAACTGAGCCCAAGTCAGAGGTGCAGACCTAGCTGGTCTGGTAAAGCAGTAATCTCTCCACCAAGTCTTAGCGGTGCCAGAAAGACGAAATGTAGCAAAATCAACTCCATTGGACTCCACAATGCCCATGTTCCGAAGAACCTCATAACAGTTGTCTAAATAATCATAGGGATCCTCTGATGGTGCACCCGTAAATGTAGTGGTAAATAACTTGGTGAATCGATCCAACCTCCACACAGCGTCTGCTGACATGGCTGCTCCCTCAACTGCTGGTGCCACAATACCCGGCTGAACTACTCCGGCTGTCTGAGGTGCCAGAGTCTGGAACTGAGTGGCAAACTGCTCTGGCGTATGAATAGCAGGAGTCTGGGTCCCTCCCCCAGCCTAAGATCCAGCTGGTGCAGTAGGAACAAGACAGGCCTAAGCCACACTCTTCATGAGTCCCACTAAGCGGACTAGAGCATCCTGAAGCACTGGGGTGGCAATGAACCCCTCCGGGACCTGAGCTGGTCCAACTGGGACTGTCTGAGTAGGAACCCCACCGACAAAGTCTACCTGTGGGTCCTCTACTGGAGCTGCTGCTCTAGCTCTGCCTCGACCTCTAGCACGACCTCGGCCTCGGCCCCCTCGTAGGAGCTGCAATAGGAGTATCAGGCTGCTGGTCGGTCGACGAGGAAGCGCGCATTCTTGCCATCTGCGAGAGAGTAAAATAGGGACTCAATTAGTATTCAGAATTCAACTGGCACGACAGAGAATGAAAGATGTAAAGTTATACCTAACTTTGCAGCCTCTAGGGATAAGTACAGACGTCTCCGTACCGATCCCTCAGACACTACCAAATTTGTCCGTGAGTTGTGAGGCCTAAGCAACCTAGAGCTCTGATACCAACTTATCACGACCCGAAATCCCACCTTCGTGCCATCACTGCGTCTAACGTTGAACCCACTAGACAAGCCAACGTTTGAAATAGATAGAATTCGTTAACAGCTAAAACGAACAAGATAACTAAGGCATCGATGGTCAACAATATGAAGGTTAACAATTTACCAAAAATAATGTAGCAACTTCGAAATAAAACCCATATACAAAAACCCATAACTGGTGTCACATACTCACGAACTGTCTAAGAGATTACTAAAACAAAGGTCTGAAAATAAGTACATATGACTGTCTTTGAACTACAAGATAAGACAGAGCTGAAAGTGAAGGGTAGAAGGTGACTCCAAGGCCCACGAACATCTGCGGGTCTACCTCGATGTCTCACGTATGAACTGGTGGAATGCTCCGACCGTCAGTGACCACCGGGTCCAGCTGTGTAGTCTGCACATAAAGAAGTACAGGTGTAGCATTAGTACAACTGACCCCATGTACTGAGTAAGTGCTGAGCCTAACCTCGGCAAAGTAGTGACGAGGCTAGGACCGACAACAATGTATATGTACATGTGCAATTCTATATAATAACATGAAAATATCGACGGAAATAAGCAAGTAAGACAGATACGGGAAGAACCTGCTGGGGTGAAAGGGGCAACAAAATGCTAGCACAGTAGAACAGGGTAATAACTGAAGTATAAAATAATAAAAGCAGGAATTTAACGTCTCAGGACAGATAATGAACAGAAAAAGGCACGGCATGTCCCCTCGTGCATAACCTCACAATCACTCGGCACGGAATGTCGCCTCGTGCATATATAGTAACACTCGGCACGAAATGTCTCCTCGTGCAATAAATAATCAATGATCAACACGGCATGTCCCCTCGTGCGATAAATAATAAATGATCAACACGGCATGTCCCCTCGTGTGATAAATAATAAACGATCAACACGACATGTCCCCTCGTGTGATAAATGATAAACAATAAGCACGACATGTCCCCTCGTGCGATAAATAATATAAATGAAACTATATAATGTGAAAATCAACAATAACAAGTCTCAAGTGTATGGAAATACTCAATAAAATTCTATCATCACGGCAAGGGACTCAGCTATAACCAAACTCGCATCCGAAATACAATTTTAACAGTAAAAGCCTCAACTGAAGCAAATAACTCAACGACTCCCCATGTCATGAAACAACATCAAGGTATCACTTCTAAATCACCAACTACTCATAGTACGGAGAATATTAAGAATACGGTATGATTCATCACAATTGGCTCACGGGCATGCTTGACCGCAACATAAAGGCACTCGTCACCCCGCCTATACGTTGGACATGAATTACACATAGCAAATAAGACTCTATACCTAATCCCTCAAGATAAGGTTAGGCCAAACACTTACCTCGGCTCCAAAAATGTAAGTCAAGCCTCAATCACCGCCTTCCTTCTCGAATCCAACTCCGAATCGATAATATCTAGACATAATGGATTTATTAACATCAATAAATACTCAATAAGCCAATTCCGAAGCCTAATTATACATTTTCTACTATTCTTCCAAAAATACTAAAATTCGATCCTGGCCCGCTTGGTCCAAACAAGAGGCTCGGACCAAAACCCGATCACCCATAACCCCACGAGTTAGAATATATGATTTGTTTTAAGATTCGACCCCAAATTGAGGTTGAATCACCAAAAATTCCCAAAAAACCTATCTCTGCCAAAAACTCCTAATTTCTATTTTGATTTTTAGGATTTTAGGCCTAGATTCTAGTGATTATGGAAGAAAAGTGGAAGAAATTAGTGTTAGAATCACTTACCCAAGTGTTTATTGAGGGAAATTAGCTTGAGAATCGTCAATGGGGTCTTGGGGAAGAAGAAGTTGGTGAATTATGAAAAATCCGGTGCAAGTATTCTGTTTTTGACTTAAGGAATTAACTGGGCGATTTTCTTCATCGCGATCGCAAGAAGAGGGCTGCGATCGCGGAGTGTCTGGTCCTAACTCACTGCGATCGCAGAAGATGAGTCGCGATCGCGGAGCATAGCTTAGCTGACCCTATGCAATCGCAGGAAGAGGTTTGCGATCGCGGAACACTAGGACGTCACACAATGCGATCGCGGGTCGAAGGAATGCGATCGCGGAAGAGACCTGGACAGACCTCTGCGATCGCGGAGCAAAGGCTGCGATCGCAGAGAAGAAAACACCAGACACCATAAACCAGTCCAAAACACCAGATTTTTGATTCTTTAACACCTCGTTAGCTACCCGAAACTCACCCGAGCCCTCGGGTCTCCAAACCAAAAACACACACAACTCCTAAAACATCCTACGAACTTATTCAAGCATTTAAATCACCAAAATATCATCAAGAACATCGAATCAAACCTCAAAACTCTTAGAATTTTCTCAAACTTCATATACATCTAAATTTCCCATTTTTAATCTGAATCACGTCGTTTCAAGTCCGTTTCACACCAAATTTCACAGATAAGAAAAATAACATATAATAAACCTGTTACGGGCTCCGGAACCTTAATACAGGCCCGGTAACACGGTTTTTGCTTAACAATTCATTTTCAAATTCCTTTATTTTTCCAGAAAATAATTTTCTTTAAAAATTCATTTTTCGGGCTTGGGACCTCGGAATTTGATTCCGGGCATACGCCCAAGTCCCATATTTTTCTACGGACCCACCAGGACCGTCAAATCACGGGTCCGGGTCCATTTACCAAAAATGTTGACCAAAGTCTACTTTATTCATTTAATTATCATAAAATTCCATTTTCATCAAATCTCAACATCAAGACTTCTTGGCTACATGCCCGGGCTGCGCACGCATATCGAGGTGAGATTAACGGAGGCTTTTAGGGCCTTAAATCACTGATTTAGCTAGAATTACTTAGGATCACTTTTTGGGTCATCACAATTCAACCCCGGGCCCGCACGCTCGGATTCCTAAAATTCATGAAGGAAACACTCACCCATAACCTAAGGATCGTTAATGTATGGGTTTTTTATGATTTCATAGCCAATTCACAGGTAATTCCTTAAATTCTCGAAAACCCTAGGTTACTACCCAACTCCTTGAATTTGCACTAATTAAGTAGTTAATTTAGCTAGTAATTCATGTATTAAACTAACACTAGGGTAGAATTTACTTACCTCTTCAGTAGCTAGGTCGTGGGGCAGTTTTCCCAAGATCTCAAGATCTCTCATAGTGGAAGAAATGGGGTAAAATGGACATTTCCTGTGTTTTAAAAGAACACACTGCCTACAATGGTTCCGCACCTGCGGCTCAAGGACCGCACCTGCGACTCAAGGACCGCACCTGCGGCTCAAGGACCGCACCTGCGGCTCAAGGACCGCACCTGCGGCTCAAGGACCGCACCTGCGGTCTCCCACTTGCGAGCAAAGGCTCGCACCTGCAGAAATGGACAAAAAGGCCTGGGCTCGCACCTGCGGTCAGTTGTCCGCACCAGCGGCTTCGCACCTGCGGGAAAAGTCCCCCATCTGCGAGAGATGGGCAGCCCATCAGGGGGTCGCACCTGCGAGGCTGCGGTCCCGCACCTGCGACTAGGCAACCACACTTGCGGTCACACCAGAACAGGTGCACTAGCAATTGCTTCAGTTAGTTTTTAGCCTCGTTTGGTGCCCGAGAGGCACCTGGGCCCACCCGAGCCCCCGTCCAAATATACCAACAAGTCCCAAATCATAATACGGACTCGCTCGAGCTTTCGAAACACTCAAAACAATGCTAAAACTCTAAATCACATCTCAAAACCCCTAGAGTCAAAACTTAAGAAATTTTCAAACTTAAGGAAATTCTTATTTCGATATTGGGCGCTGAAACGCTCTCGGGTCATCAAAAACCCATTCCCAACGTACACCCAAGCCTGAAATCATCATACGTATTTACTGAAACTGTCGAAACTCGATTTCGAGGTCGTTTACTCAAAATGTTGACCGAAGTCAAGCTTGGCCAAAAAGGCCAACCTTAAAGAACTAAGTGTTCCTATACTGCTCTAAACACTTCCGAATCCCGAACCACCCATCCCCGCAAGTCATAAATCACAGTAAGCCGCTATGGGAAGTTTTATTTAGGGGAACGGGGTCTGATAACGCAAAACAGAGGTTGGTTTCTTCGATCGTGCCCCTTTGAGACCCATCGAACACTTTGATATTGCGACTTGAATCCCCATTTATCAAGACCCTGACAATGAATTTGTCTTCGCATTGTACTGTCATATGCAATGCCTTGTTGTGGCTCAACCCTTCCGGCAATAGCTCGTCTTCATGGAAAGTGATCTTATGGCTTTCCAATACTTGTCCTACTATGTTAGTCATCTCACTGCTGGTAATATTGTTGGGTATATAAGCCTCGTTCAATACTTTCATCAATGCATTTCTATGTGCTACAAAATTTTGCAGTAGAGATAGAATGGATATCTGAGCAGGGGTTTTGTTTAGATGGTCACCACAGAATACTCTCTCGCTTGCACCTTTCTCCAAAGATCATCCGGGCCGGTTTCAATGATAGGATGTTTTGAAGCGGATTCTTTACTTGATACCCCCAAATGTTCAGGCGTGTATACCCTACCAGTTCTGGTCATACCCTGTGCTACACCAGTGTCACGACCCAAGCTGATGGGTTGCGACGGGCACCTGGTACCTTACTCAACCGAGTACCAACATAAAGAATCTTTCATATCATTATATCATAGGTAAATGAATCGGTGTAAAGCATGAGGGAATACAAACTTATACATATGAAGTACGGGCCTATAAGACCCAAATAACCATTCATGTACTGAACATAGGCCGACAAGGCCATACAATCGTACATGACATCTGTCTACAAGCCTTTAAGAATACATTCATAAAGGCCGGGACAGAGTCCTGCCATACGAAACAATACATGTCTAAATCATACTAACCAAACAAGCAACTCCGAAGCAAATGGAGTGCACAAACATCTTCCGCCGAGCTGATAGCCTACTTGGAGGGTTCTCGACCTGTGTATCGGGACCTGTGGGCATGAAACGCAGCGTCCCCAGGCAAAAAGGGACGTCGGTATGAATAATGTACCGAGTATGTAAGGCACATAAATAAGTACATAACAGACATAGAAGAAATATAGAGCAAATGGCTCAACCTGTAAGTCTGTATAATTTTGTAAATAATGAAATACTTATAGTGTCATGCATATGCGTATAAGTTTCATGTCGTGCATAGGAACATGTCTTCATAACATCATCAAGCCTCTGAGGGCATCCCATCATATCATTTCGGCCATTGTGGGCAAATCACCAGTGTATACCAGCTGATCAGGTGGTGGTGCGTATATAACGCCATAACCTTTCCCATATCCCATATACACACACACACACACACACACATATATATATATATATATATAGGCGCATATAATGCCATCCAGTCATGGGTCAATATGCATGAAATGCATATGAAATATGTTAATAAAATATCCCGGTCCGTCATAAGACCATTATGCCTCTGATTCACATCATGAAATAAAATTTACCAACTTACGTATTTTTGAGACCCATGAACAGATGATAGAATAATATGACATGGGAGAATAAGATTATACACATCTCTAGAATTTCTACGAATAGAGTAATTTATGGAAGTTGTGCATTTGCTTATTTCGTTCGTGTCGTATAGAGAATGCCAAAAAGAAAGCACGCATAACCTTAACATACCTGAACCAATTCTCTTGAAATTCCCTTTAACACCCGTTGATTGTGACAACACGTAACGACAAGATTAGAGTAGGGAAAAATATGTATGATATTCTTGAGAAAGATTGCACCGCACTCCTTTAGAATCGCAAAATCTTACGCTTCGAAGTTTTGATCACTTTGCAAATCTTAGAATCTTACTTTAAACGTCATGAACCATATTACTAATATAGAATGAGATGCATATTTTCAAGAATGGAAATGACCGTACACTTTTGTGGATCTTTGATAACACTTCTCCACCCAAAATGTATATGCAGTTATCACTTATGATAATGCCACCTTTCCAAGTGAACTAAGAGTTATCACATATAAGATGTATTGCTGCCACGTAAATCTTCAAGACTTATCCAAAATATATTAGGTAATTACCAATTTCCTTAATAATTTGGTAATTCCCCACTAACCAATAATTAATCCATTACTCACATATTTAAGAATTATCACAAATTACATAAAGTGATATTCACGTTTAATACACTTTATACACCTTACTACCATGGCCATGGGGTACCTTGTATGGTAGTAGTCCATAAATATCGGGTATTTTAGCTTGGGCCGTATTTTATCCCAAAATACCATACTTCGAAGAAATTCTTTTTCTTCGATTTGCTTACCTTCTCTCCTTCATGAATTTACTCATTACTTGTTTGAAATAGCATAAAATGCTTATAATCTTAAAGAAATCTCATTCCAGAACTTACGTCAATTAACTTACAATGAAACTTTAATGTACGAAAAATGCGGGATGTAATATCTCATTTTCAAGCTTTCACCAACTTTCTTATGGCATACTTTTACGTACAAAAATATGGGGTGTAACGACCAGTTTCTTCCATTTTCCCTTTTTTTATTTCCTTTTTGCTTCTACGGTGTAGTCCCAGGGTACAACATTGGAATTAAAGGATGGCGTGGGTGCTTACCGTTAGAGTTAATGGTATGGTCACTTCTACTTCGAATGGAGCAAGCGCGAATGAGGGTGTTGTTACTTCAACCTCGAATGGAGTTGGTGCAGTTACCTCAACCTCAACGGTGACTGTATTTGTACCACAATAGGTGTGAGAGTGACTGGAGGCCTTTTGGGATCATCCCTTTCTCGAATGTGCCTAATTTACCCCTCTGGGTCCCATTCTACATCAGTTTCTATAACATTTACGCCCTCTCCCCTGTGATCCAGGAGGGGATTGTTGCGTACATTGGGTGCAGTCTCCTTTGCCTATATAACTTTGTCATAAATCAGCGTCTGGATCTTATCCTTCAGAGTGCGACATTCATCAATAGTGTGACCCTTCATGCCCGAATGGAAGGCATATGTCTTATTTGGATTGACCAAATGAGAGGAATTTTCCATGGAGACAACGAGAATGAGAATGACATATCCGGCAATGTTCAATCTCTCATACAGCTGGTCAATAGGTTTGATAATAGGAGTGTATTGTCAGGGCGATCTACGGTTGAAATTGTTTCAGGGTTTTCGGTAGTTTTGGCGGGCTGGTGGTGAGTGGTAATATGCTAGCTGGGTGTTGTAAGTATAGTAGGTGGTGGCGGGTTGTTGATGTATGGGAGGTGAAGAATGATATGTGGGTACAGGTGTTTGGTATGTGAGAGGAGACTTCAGACCTTGGGCTACCATCACAACCCCTACTTCCTTCTTTTTGGATATGCCTCTTTATTGCAAGGCTTTGTTCGTAGCTTGTAATACCTCGAAATTGGCTACCATCCCACTTTTGATTCCCTCTTCTATTCTTTCTCTCAATTTTATGATGTTGGATAATTTATGATTTTCAATAACCATCAATCTCTCATAATATTGCGGATCCTGGGCCCGGACAAATAATTTGTTCATTTGTTCTTCTTCCAATGTCGGCCTTACCTTTGAAGCTTCTAATCTCCACCGCGAGAAGCATACTCACGAAAAGTCTTTGTTGGATTTTTCTTAAGATTATGGATATAGAAGACATCCGGTGTATTCTCTGTATTGAATCTTAACCGATCCATGAAATCTGACGCCATGCTTACCGAGTTAATCCACTTCTTTGGATTTTTACTGATATATAGGGCGTCTCCAGTGAGGCTCCTCATGAACAACTTCATGCGTATTCTCTCATATTTACCAACCCCTACGCGCTTGTTGCAATACGTCCTCAAATGCACCTTTGGATCACCATTTCCGTCGAACATTTTGAACTTAGGAGATTTGTAACCCTCGACAGTTCTACGTCCGGTTTAATACAAAAATCCTCATAGTTCAAACCTTCGATGCCTTTACCACTTTCAACACCTTGGACTCGACTTGTAAGCTTCTTAAGTTCTTCCGCCATGTTCTTGATGAGCAGGTCCTTCTCGGCGGATTCCGACGTGTACATGGTTTGTTGTGAGTGTGGGGTAAGGTTTCTACGTATATGGTGTTACTTTGGTGGACTCCATGGATTTGGGTGTAGTGGTGATCATTGGTTGAGTTTTGGGGATCAGGGGTAGGTTGTGGTGTGTTTTGAGAAGTGTGGTAGGTGGTAGTTTATGGATACTAGGTTTGATGATATTGGTGCTGTGGAGGTTTTGGTACTGGTGGAGGATTAGGATTTTTGGGAGCCGTGGCATATTGATGAGGTGCGGGAGGATTTTGTGGATGTTGGTTTTGTTTGTTTTTAGGAGGTGTTGGGTTTTAAGCATTTTGTTGGTTGGTGTCGGGGACATCTAAGGTGAGGGAAAGGTTTGCCAGGTTACGGACCTGCTCAAGTTCCCCTTGTAACTCCAATATCTTTTTCTCTAACCGCAAAACAAAGTCATTCTGTGCCGGAGTACTTCAACCATCCGAAGTTTCGACATTCTCTGCATGTGTTATGTTGTCTTTCCCGATACCACTCATATCGTCCATCTTAGCCTTTCCCTTGTTCTTAGAATCACTTAGAGGAGGAGGTGGTGGAGGTCCTCTAGAGCTGGTATGATATGCCGATGATGCCAGTATGCACGAACCAACCTTAGAGGATGGGAATAAACAAAACAAAGAAAAGAAAAAGGTAAACAAGTCAGTAAGGAATATTAGAAGGATATTTGCAGTATTTAAACACGTATTGCGGAATTATAAGTTCGCGTCCTGATTTGGGGGACCTCATTATGCACGAAGTAGGCCTAGAGACATATAGATTTGGAGAAAACCTAATGCCGATAACTGCATCAATTCATTAATATGATAAATAGACGGAGTCCCTACTAAAACAACAATAATTATAAAGAGTCACTAGTGGCATTTTCCTTATTACAATCGAATTCTAAAACGAATCTAGAAAATAAGTAAATATCAATCCTAATCTACTCGGTCCTAGAAGGAACTTCTCCAAGCTTGGCCTTCTTATCCCCATAAATAAGATTCCCTAGGTTGCGCATGTCCAACAACAGATATACCCATGCTAGATGTCCTCCTTCATTGACCTCTATATTCTGACAATCTGAAACCCTTTTACATCTTTCCCTCAAGTTCCATCAAACCTTGCTACAAATACTACAACCCTTTCTGTTGATTTAGTTGGGAGTCCTCTCCATTCGTTAATTGCTTCCATGTCCACTTTTTGTTGTTCCAAATGTCTGGACTCATATTCAAAAACCTTTTTCGCAACCTTCTGTATTTGACTTGTGCCTCAGCAGCGCCGTCTATGACCCTATTTCTCAAATCAACCCCTGGTCTCCTGCTATGTCATCCACCAACCATGATGGGTAGAAGTACACATAGTCTGCATAATACCGATCTGGCTCGATAGTATCTTTTTCGACAATAATATTTTGATGCCACATGTGTTGTGCCTCGAAATTAAATGGAATGACATTCCCTTGGAAGTCTGTTTTGTAATGAACCATTTTGGAAACTCGTGGTATGACTTGTTTCCTCCCAGCTTGCCCCATGACTCTGATAGGAGCATAAAGATAGATACCCCGTAATCCTATTAGCACTAGATGGGGAACATCTTTCGACCTGATGATGAATTCACTACTACGGAACCACTCGAACATCCAATGTACTTTGTCATCAGTCAAATTGCTAAACAAATGTATCCAACTCACAATGTTTCCTGGTTGTGCAACCTATCTGGAATAAAAGTCATTCTCTTCGGATGGTGATAAGCTATGTGGTCGTTCCACGGTCGCCGCGGAAATTCTTGACGGTATTGTCCTCTCTGAAGGTGTTCCAACAACAATATTTGCAACAACAGATTGCAACCCTCAAATGTCTATATCTTTTTTTGGCAACGGTCTAAGGCTCGATACATCTCTGCCACGATTATTGGGACAATAATTTAAGTTTTCCCCTCAATTCCTTCCATTAGGGTCTTAGTGACCATAGCTAGGCGAGTGTGGATCCTTTCTCCTTGTATCGGGAATATCAGCATCCCCAAAAAACAGACAATGAATACAAAGACCGGACGGTGAGTCCAACCCAAAGAAGTGATGTCAAACTCATCATGATAAAGGCGTTAGGACTTGCTATGCCCATAACGCTCGAAAAGGAAATCGAATGGTATATACGATTTCTTTAGACAGACCAACTCATCATTTTTCCTGAAACCCATAATCTATAGAAAGCCTCGAGAAGTAGGATTTTCCGGTACCAACAAACAAGGGATATCCCATAGGAGCCCAGCGAATCCTCATATTTCCTCTAGAAGGGGAGTCATTTCTATATCACGAAAATGGAAGACAACCCTCTACTCATCCCAGAACATAGTAGCAGCCTCAATCAGTACATTGATTGGCTGAATATCTAACAAGGAAGGTAAATTCCCGAGGACTCTTTTCACATGGTTTTTGTCACTAGGCGAGAGATTTTCCCACAAATCTACCAACAAATGTGGGATACTTGAAACCATGCCGAACCTTGGGACTTCGTGCCTCATTTCTGCAAAACAAATAAAGTTAGCCCTTTGCCCCTCCGAATTCGACTATTTACACAATAAACGTAGTATTAAATGGAACGTATAGAGATAAAGAGAAAGGAAAAAAAGGAAGAAGTTAGTTCGCGCGATGCGAAAGAATTGTAATAAAACAAGCAAAGGAGGTAGGGGTAGGTAAAGACATGACGTAGCAAATTTAAAAATGATTTGGAGCAAGTGAACATGACTAGAAAATAAGGGAAAACGCACATAGTAACCAAATTAAGCAAAGATTTGCATATTAATACAAACTCAAATAAAGGGTAAAATGGGGAAAAGTGTATACATGTAGCAATAAAAGGGAAACATGAGCGGGATATTTATGTAATAGCAAAATAATAAAGACACGCTTATCAGATAAGACTAATTCAGAATGACCAAGTTTAGTAAGGTAAGAGCCTAAAAATATCCTAGGAGAGTCGCTATGCTGTCTCGCCCCCTTTTTCTCGCGAAATCAGGTTTCGACACGTGACAACTCTTTTAAGGAAGGGCGTTAAAAAAACGATTCGCTACCTAACGGGTTTGAGGTGCGTTAGGGCACCTATTTGCAAATAACTCTGGTTTAACCATTTTGTGTCACCAAAGATCGGATAAGGGCTCAAATTACTTCGAGGAGAAGGTGCTAGGCACTCCTAGAGGTCCACAACTGTGGGTCCCGGCCGAACATGAAGTATATGAATTAGTCAAAATAAAGAGATAAGACAAAATTGGGCAGATAAACAAGACAATTGGTTTTAAGGCAAGCTGGGGGGTCCTAAGTTGTTAGCCTAAAGGATCACCCCGTGCAACATAAATAATACTTCGTAACTCCCTCAAGATGGGGTGTTACTCGTTTTATTAAGCGGGCACATACTATCATCTCTTGCTACTCGATTACTATTTTTAAGTTGTTTACCTAAAGCGCACTAATTGATTCTAAATTGTACATTATGCGTGCACTACCCATCCCATACTTGTAATCCATGAGGCATTTGGACCTCTGTATTGGGTGGTTCTATACTTAACTTAGGTTGCTCAAAATGAGAAAACTAGGCGACTTGAAAAACAAGTTGGACTTTCATGTATAAACAAATAAGGGCTCAAGTTAGACTTCACACTTAGGCAACAAATGCACGCAAACAAGTTAGGCATTTGACAGTTTCATTATTGAGACAAATTAAAGTCATTAAATCCTATAGACATGATTTCTATGTGATTCTGGATTTTGAACGCACAGACAATTTCATGTGAAAGATCATTTTTAAACTCTACGATTTCTAAGTGACTATGCAGTTGCATACTGATTATAGGTTATAAGTGTAGCGCCCCTTTTTCTCGCGAAATCGGGATTCGACACGTGACAACTCTTTTTAAAGGAAGGGTATTAAAAGAGAGAGTTGTCATAACCCGATTTACCCTCCGAAAGGTATTGTAACAGCACTTGGTCTCTACGACTAGGTAAGCCTAAATTTTTTTAAAAACTTAATTCAAAAGAATAAACTAAAGACAGAAAAAGGGGAAAATATAAGTAGACATAACATAGCCGCTCAGCATGTACAAGTATAACTCCTAAAACCCGGAATATCACATGATAGTCAACAACTTCTATACAGTAATAACTCTATACAACGGGAAAGAAAAATACATAGAAGTCTGTATCTAGTCCAAAATAGAAGGTGACTCAGAGGATTCTGCGGACGCGGCAGAATTACCTTACGATGTCCTCAGAATAGCTGCGACGAACACTAGCCATGTGGCTAAGAACTCGAACTTGGATCTGTATATGAAAAACATGTGCAGGAAAGGGCATGAGTACACCACGTTCGGTACCCAGTAAGTGACAAACCTAACCCTAGTCAAGTAGTGACGAGGTCAGGTTAAGGCTCTACTAGATTTATAAATAAAGAGTTTAAATAGTACAAAAAATAAACAAGTTCTAAAATAAACAGACAAAGTGAATAAGCTGAAAATAAGACAGTAAAAATGGAGCCCTCAGCTCAGCATAACGTATCACACAATGAAATCTCCCGAGATACCGTCCCGTAGTTCCATTTATAAATATGTAGTACGGGGGGGGGGGGGGGGGNATGTTCGTAGTCCCCAATTTAAATATTCAATGCTGGGGGATCTCCCAGAATACGTCTGTAGTCCCCAATTTAAATATGCAATGCGAAGTAAATGCCAAATAAACATCAATTCTAACGATACATAAAAATACAGGTAGGAAAAGCAGGAAAAACTAACTAAACATGGTGCATAGAGTGTCAATTAAGCAATTCAATATGGAAACAATAGGCGTGCTTTCCTAATCTAAGAAGAACAATTAAACACGTAGAAATGATGTAATAGAAGAACAAGGCACTGTATAATATTTGAAGGAAAAGTGGGATTTTTGCAGAAATGGCCCATGTACGTACTCGTCACTTCACGTACACGGCGCCCACAAAACAATTATATAAAAATAACCTAAGGGAAATGTCCCCAACACATAGTTAGGCAAGCCACTTACCTCGACTGCTCTACTCAACTCGAAACCACGTTCTTGCCACAATTACCTGACTCCGAATGGCTCAAATCTATTCAATTCAATTGCATAATGTATATATCACTTTAAGAAATCAATCTAGCTAATTAGTTCAAAGCTAATACGTGAAACTAGGAAAATTGCCCAAAAGGTCCCCCGGGCCCACGTATCGGAATCGGGTAAAAGTTACAAATTCCGGACACCCGTTCACCCAAGAGTCTAACCATACAAGAATTTCTCAAATCGGATATCAAAACCTTGATCAAAACTCAAAACTTCGGTCTAAGAACTCTATCCAATTTTCCACCATAAATTCGAAATTAAAGAATGGATTTAAGTGTAGATTCATGGAAATTAGCCCAAACCGAGTAGGAATTACTTACCCAATTCGCCAAAGTGAAATTATCTTCGAAAATCGCCAATCCCTGAGCTCCCAAGTTCAAAAATATGAAAAATTTCTTAAACCCTCGATTTTGGGTTTTAAATTCTGCCCAGGAACAGTCCTCAGTCGTTATCGCGTTCGCGGAAGCACCCTCGCAAACGCGAAGGGTAAAAACTCACGCGCCCAAATTCTGACCTACGTGAACGCGACACAGGGCATTCGAACGCGGTCCTTGTCCTATTCCAAACCTACGTGAATGTGACTAGCACCACGCGTCCGCGAAGGGTTAAGCTCGAATACCCTGCTGCCTATTACTTCTAAGCGAACGCGGCATAGTCCATGTGTTTGCATTCCATCACTATGGAAAACCTACGTGTTCGCAGTCCCCTCTATGCGAATGCATTGCACGAAGTCGCTTGGGACCAGTTAAGCCTACGCATTCACGAGTATCCCCACGTGAACGCATAGGAGAAAACCAGTACCAGCAATTTCTGCTGCTTCTTAAGTCTAAATTTTAACCCGTTGAGCATCCGAAACACACCTGAGGCCCCCGGGACCTCAACCAAACCTACCAACAATTTCTAATACCTCATTCAAACTTAGTCGAGCCTTCAAACCATGTCACATAAAATCAAAATCATGAATTATGCATGGATTCAAGCCTAAGAACTTATGAAATTTCCAAAGTCCACAACCGATGCTGAAACACGTCAAAACTAATCCGAATGATCTATAATTTTACACACATCTCATAAAGGAACTACGAACATGTTTCCAGTCTCATAATTCCATTCCGAGCCCGATATCAAGATTTCACATATCAGCCGAAATCGCCGAAATTCTAACTTTCACCAATTCAAGCCTAATTATACTAAAGACCTTAAAAATACATTTCTGACACACTCCTAACCCAAAAATCAGTCAACTGAGCTGACATAGTCGACAGAATTCCATTCCGGACCTGTCTTCACATAGTTTCATCTACGACTCGATTTCTAAAGCTTAAACTCATATTTAGAGGCTATGTGTCCAAAAACTCTCCGGAATTCACAACTAATTGCTCTGACAAGTCCCATAAATAGATGGAAACATGGGGAAAGAAGTTATTAGGGGATCAAGGCGCTCTCAAAATGAACGACCGAGTTGTTACAAGAGTCCCCACCTAACGGGTTAAGGCGCTTATTTGTAAATGACGCGAGTTTACTAGTTGCGTCACGAGAGATGGGGGTAAGGGATCAAATTACCTTGAGGAGAAGGTGTTAGGGACTCCTCGAGGTCCACAACAGTGGTTCCCATCCGAACTCAAATTATGTGAATTAGTCTAAGGGAAAGGATGCAATTTGGACAAATGAAATAAACGATTTATTTTAAACAGAAATGGGGTGTCCTATGTTTTTTAGCCTAAATGATAAGAAAGTGGAAAATAAATAATACTTCGGACACCCTCAAGTCAGGGTGTTACTCATATCGCGAGCATAGACTATCATCTTCTACTACCCGATTACTATCTTTAAGTTGTTTACCTAAAGCGCTCTATTTAATTCTAAGTCGTACCCTATGCTTGCACTACCCGTCCCATGCCTATGGTACATGAGGCATTTGGACCTCTATTTCAGGGTGGTTCTAGACCTTAACTTAGGCTGCTCAAAAGGAAAAATACTAAGCGACATACAAAACAGTTTAGGACTTTCAAATTTAAGCAAGTATGGGCTCAAGTTAGCCTCCACATTTATACATCAAATGCACACCAACTGGTTAACATTGACAGACTTTAATTAATTGCAGAATCATATAAGCATGATATTTATGTGATGTTGAATGAATGAGCATGCAGTCATGTACAAAATCATTTTGTTAATGCAATTATTAAAACCTACATAAGTTTGCTACTGATTTTTAGCATAATAATATTAAGCCTATTAACATGATATCTAGGCATTTCACGTGGTAATAAAGAGTGGCAAGTCACAATAACATATCCAGATTATTTGTTTTAACCCTATAAGCTTGTTTTCTAATGAGGGTAACAGAATAGTATTTGGAAACTCATGAATAAACGGGCAGAAATGACAATTAAATATATTCAGGCGTGCATTGTACAATTTAATCCAGTTTTAGACCCTATAGGCGTGCTTTCTATGATTAGAACCAATTTTAGATCCTATGAGAATGATTTCAATAATTTGAACGGAACAATATGTAAGCAGGAATTTGCACACATATTGGATCACACCATTTCCTATAAGCATGACTACTAACAGAACATAATTGATCCAAGCATCGAACCTATGGGCATGGTTGCTAGCACATAATGACTAAACACAATAAGGTACCTATAGGACGGATTTCTAACATACAACATTTAACAACAGAATATCAAACCTATAGGCAGGATTTCTACCCAACCTTGTTGCAAAAATGTAAAATAAGAACCCCTTCGCAATTTCACTAACACCCCAAAATTGTTATTACATGCCAGAATTTAACGTAATATATCACAAAGTAAGTACAACTATAGGGAGCCTATAGCAGGTCCAAATACACCTAGACAGGCCAGGCCTTCAACTCATAATATCTCAAAAATCCATGTTCACAACATAACCGGTTGTTGAGTGATTCACCCATATATCAAGGCTAAGCATACATAACCCAAATCCCTAGTGTGTCAAAGGCTTCAAGAATCCAGGGCAGTGCTCAAACTAGAGAGATTGATCATAAACAGTTTAAAGAGAATACTAGGGACCATATCCTAGTGTGTCAGAGTTAACAAGGGTCTCGCATGAACCCTGAGCAGTGCTCACACTAGGGAGGTCAAAGGACAGAACCTAAATAGCCTTGTGTTTTCAACCAGCTAGGAATAAGAATTCAGAAGGATCAGGGGAGTAGAATGGGATTAGGGAATCCACTGAAGGACATAATCACATATTGAACGTATACAAACAAATAGTAGACATGCTTAAACATAGGCAGACATAGTCAAACTTCAGGAAATAAACTCAATCACATTCTAACAAGGAAAGTTCATAAGCAAATTCATAATGATAACAGAGGATCCAGATTAGACTAAGTGCAGGAACTAGTGTCATAGGAAGGAATCACATTAATTACCAATAGGTCAGGACATGTTAAAAATTGATTAAAGCAGCTACTAGAGGTGTCATAATATAGTAATAACAAAGTCAAACAGGGCACATTATAATGCACTCAGAAACGGATATGTTATCCTGTTAAGGAAGACATCTTTACTTAGTTAATCAGTCCATAGAAAAGGTATAACAACATATTTACAAACATGTTTATAACTTAACTTCAAGAGATGGTTATCAATGACATAGAGTTTAAGCAGAATCTAATTAATCAACTCAAAATAAGCTTAAGCATGTCTCAACCCACAATGTAATAACATTTAGGATAACATAGTCTAATTGAACTAACACATTAAAAAAATCAGAATGAAATGGCAATGGGTCCATTTAAGATGGAACAGGGAAGAAAGGGATCCAATAGTGTAGTAAATATCACCAAATAAAAGCAAGAACTTGGAGATTTCTGGCATTGGCTTTCAGCCGACCAGGAATCAGAATACAAAATAAGATTATTCAAAAATGGAAGCAGACAACCTTAGCTTATAGTAGTTAAAGATTTTCGAACTTCAAACTTTTTAAAACCCTTATTTTCAAAAAGGAGTGAGGAGGGGTTTAAATAGTTCAGAAATTAGAACATAAACATGGAAAATAGTTAATTTAAACACCAAAAAGAGCAAGTACTTAAATAAGTAACGTTGAAACCCTAAAATTTAGGTAGAAATACACAAAATTGGCAGAAAATAAGGCAAAGAATCACCAAATGCATGCAATGAACATAGATAGGAAATTATTCATAAGAAGCACATAATCGAGATAGATTTGGTTCAAGTAAAAAGGGTCTGAAACCCTAACTTAGCATAAGTAATAGAAATCGATAAAAATAGGCAGATTATCACATAGTAGGGTGACTAATGACGAAATAATACTGAAAATCAAAGCTTGAACCAGTTTTGGTTCGAATCAAAAGAGAATCTGAAACCCTAACCTTAGGGTTAAGTCTGAACTAGCAAGATACAAACAAATCGGGCTCACACGATGCAAATAAACGTGTTTGGTCTCAATGTCGTCAAGATTCAAGAGGTGAATATTGATTAGGATAGAATTGAAGTTGGGTACTTGCCATATTTAGGCAAGTACTTAAGTTACTCCATAATAAATCACCAAATAAAGGAAATATATTGAGATGGTAGGTGAATGGAGAAAGAATCCTATTAGGAACGGGATTTGGAGAGGATTTTGGTGCGGCGGCGGCTTAGGATTCATCAGTAGAAGAGAGTAGAGGTGGAGGGTTTGGGAAAAGGGGGGTTAGGGTAGAGGGGCGGCGATATAAGGAAGGGGAGGGGTCGTTTATGAGTCGTTGATCATTTGTGATCAACAACTGGGATTTAGGCTGGGGTTGGGTCGGTTTATTAAGTAGGTAAGGGTAATTGGGTATGTTTGGGTAGTTTAGGTCCATATTTAATTGAAAATTTGGGGGTAGATTTTAAATACCCAATTTAATAAATAAATAATTTATAAAAAATAATAAATAAATCACAAAAATATCATTTGTGCATAAAAAATAATTAAAAATAATTATTTAACACTATAGAAATACAAAAGTTTATGTTTTGCATAAATAAAGTATTTATAAGTACATGTGGCTATTATTGCAAAATGTGCAATTTAGCCTTGAAAAAATGCAAATGTAATTATAACAAATGTACTAAAAATATTTAAAGCCTCATATCTGTATAAATGATAAATTTAGATGATTAAATCATCATGAAAGTAATTTCGAGGCTAATTATTGGACATTTATATAATAAAATGCATAAACAAATTGATTTAAAGCCTTTAAAAATTATGAATAATTATGAAAAATACTTTTATATGCTTGTAAATCAAATGATGAAGCATATGCACCATTTTGAAAGTGTATATATATATATATATATATATATATATATATATATATATATAT
>ML241836.1:0-83750 GCA_005239495.1 Nicotiana undulata
AAGAAAAGAGAAGTGGAAAATGGGAAGAATCCCGTATAAGGTTCTGTTTTGGGGTTAAAAATAACTGGGCGTTTTTAATGCTATGCGATCGCGGAACATGAGGTGCGATCGCATAGAGTTAAGTTGCTTAAGCTCTGCGATCGCAGAGGCCCTTGTGCGATCGCACAGGGCAATTCTACCCAGCCCCAGGCCCTATGCTAACCTCTGTGCGTTCGCAGCACCCCACCTGCGTTCGCACAGTACTAACCCTGGACCCTCTGCGATCGCTCCCTTTGAGGTGCGTTCGCACTGAACAACTAACCCCCCCAGCCCCCTTCCTACCTATTACACTATGCGATCACGGAGAAGNCACCCGAGCCCTCGGGGCTCAAAACCAATTACACACACAACCTCATAAACATCCTACGCACTTGTGCAAATACTTAAACCACCAAAATACATCAAAAACGATGAATTAAACTCCAAAAATCCATAGAATTTTCTCAAACTTCATAAACTATTAAATTTTCCATTTTAACTCCGAATCACGTCGTTTCACGTCCGTTTTACACCGAATTTCACAGATAAGTCACATATTCCGGGCACCGGAACCATAATACGAGCCCGGTAACACGGTTTTCACATAATTATTCATTTTCAAAAGCCTTTATTATTTCCAGAAAACAATTTTCTTTAAAAATTCATTTCTCGGGCTTGGGACCTCGGAATTCGATTCCGGGCATACGCCCAAGTCCCATATTTTCCTACGGACCCTCCGGGACCGTCACATCACGGGTCCGGATCCGTTTAACAAAAATGTTGACCAAAGTCAACTTTATTCAATTATTAAATTCAAAAATCCCATTTTTTTAATCAAATTTTCACATGGAAGCTTCCCGGCTACCTGCGCGGGCTGCACATGCATATCGAGGTGAGATTAACGGAGGCTTTCGAGGCCTCGGAACACAGATTTAGCTGGAATTACTTAGGATGACCTTTTGGGTCATCACAAGTTATCATGGATTGTGTATATTTTTGGTTCATGCCTCTTTATGGCTGCTTTTGGTTTAAAAATGATAAATTATCTCTTCGATATTATGTTTTATAACTTATAACCTGGTATATGAGGAAATATGTAATTTAAGGAGGAGGAACCCTTAGTTAAATAAGTGTTGGCTTGCCTGACCCCGCTATTGGGCGCCATCACGACCTGAGTTAGGATTTTGGGTCGTGACAAGGTGGTATCAGAGCTCTAGGTTCACGTAAGTCTCACGAGTCACGGGAAAGTATAGTAGAGTCTTGAGGATTGGTACGGAGACGTTTGTACTTATCTTTGAGAGGCTACGGGGCTGTAGGAGTACTTCCCTTCTTGATTCCTCATCGTGCGATCTGATTCCCTAAAGGCTTATGCCTATGTTTCTTCCTACTCAATCTTACGCGTCGCGAAGCGCTTGTTATGAATCTGGAGTTTGAGGAGTTGATGGTATTCAGGGGCCAGTCAGAGTGGGTGACTCTCAGCAGAGGTCCTAGTAAATTCGAAAATTTGAGTATGCGGTGTTTAAGGGTTTTGAGCAGCAGTACGATTAAGAATCGAGCTTTTGCAGTATTTGAGAAAGGGAAAATGGTTGAAGTGTTCCATGTTATTTTCAGCATGTAGGATAGTATTGGAGGAATGAGAGAATAAACTCCCGGTTGTAGAAAGATTTTCAAGAAAGTGTGACATGGGTTGCGGAATATAGGCAGCATGATCTCGTGAATCAAGGTCACTCGGGATGAGTGAGGGATGAGTTTGCTATGAGTTGAAGGAAGTTAGTACTATCTCTGAGGCAATTGAGATAATTAAAAGAAGATATATTGGTTAGCCATGGTTGAAATGACACATATACGGCAGTGATCACTTCTTTCGGTGTGATTGAGTATGTGTATGGTTAGTGCCGATGTGTGTGGGGCGTGTCGATCGTCGTAATAGATTTCATTGGAAGCATTCAGGTGCTATGGCTTGTCAGGTATAGGCGGATCCCGCACTACTTAAGGATTTGCATGTGTTGTGATTGTGAGAATTCACTCGTGTGTTGTTATGGTTCTCATGAATTGAGGTAAGTAAAAGGTTTCTCTGTGATGAAGTGTTCACCCTATTAGTGGTTCAGGAGTTATGATGGAACTCCGATGATATTCCATATTGGCATGTTAGGTGCAGTAAGCAGTGTGTAACTGGAAGTAAGAATCGAGATTGCGGTTCGGTGTTAACAAGGATGTCATGAGCTCGGGCGAGCAAGAGAAAGGGATTGAAAGTTCAGAGTGAGCTGGTATGGTCTTCAGTGTCACCTAAGATCAATATTCGGAGGAAGGGGCTTGTACCCTGGTCATGGGTTCTTGAGGTGTTTTGCAGTGTTAGTATGGTCGGGGGTATGGATGTGTAGACTTGTTACTTCGTGGAAGGTCATGGAAGCGTGACCACAGAAGATTGCATAGGAGTGACATGTAGTCACCTGATTGATTGAAAATTTAGACTAAGTATAAGGAAGTGCAACATTGCTTATTTGAGAATTTATGCCTGGGAGGCGTTCGGTTCAGTTGGTTGCGGATGGTGGAGTGTTCGTCCCTGCTATGATGGTTGTTCTTGCGTGAGTCGAGTAGTCCCTTCCTGAGTCAATTCTTTATGTATCATGTTTGAGTTGTGGAATATTGGCGCATGTGGTATTGTGTGTGACAGTTGGTCATGTCTGGGATGATTTGTGGTTTAAATAGTTCATACTGGGTGAGACGAGGCTATTGCATGAGGGATCAGTGAGATATGATTAAGCGAATGCATTAAAGGACAGTTACCCTTATCGGTTTGTAGTGAGATGGTGGTTTTAGTCAAGTGGAAGGATTCAATGTTTGGTTAACTCTGCAATTGGTTAGAATTTCTACACATCTCCTCTGTTGGGATGGTATTGTCAGCATTATAGCAGGATGTATGTGTATATCTTATAAAGTGTATTGAGAGCATCAAATTCGTAGAATTTTGGCTATTAAGGTTCAGGAAGCGTCATTATGCTTAGATGATGGATTATGCGGTGAATGATGCTAATCCAGCAAAGGTACGGAGTTGTGTTCTGGTGCCTCGTGTAGTGGTTGATACGTTGTTCACATATTAGAAAACATGCCTGGCAGAGAATTTCCGGTGTTGGAACTGAGTTCGGAACTTGCTGCATGGATAAATGAGGATATCTTCAGATTTTATCAAGCTTATGCGTTCAACTGGGTTGTGTCCGCACGAGGTGTGAAGCAGTGATTCCAAATAACTCAAAAGCAGTTCTTGGCACATTCGAGGAGGAACGTCTGTTTAAGTAGGGGAGAGTGTAACGACCCGACCGGTCATTTTGTGTTATCGGACCCCGTTTCCCTAAATGAGATTTATTTCGAATTTATAAAGATTATGCTATTTCAAACAAGTGATAAGTAAATTCGTGAAGGTGATAGGGGAAGCAAGTTAAAGAAAACGAGTTTCGTTGAAAATAGCCAATTTGGGATAAGTACGGTTCGAGCGATACAATCTGATAATTATGGACTAGTACCATACAAGGTACCATATGGCCGTGATAATATGATAAATAAAGTATATTAAAAATGAGTAGTATTTTTAGGTAATTTGAGATAATTTTTAAAATTATACGGGTAATTGGTTAATTATCGGGTAGCGGGATATTACCTAATTAAATTAATTAAGATAGATGGCTAAGCTTTAAAGCCCTCATCGTGGCAGCCATATAAGATTACCTAAATGACTCATACATCTAGTTAATAGGTGTCATGAATAAAATGAGTCTTGGAAAAGATAGTAGGACTACTTTAATACTTAAAAACATCCCAACAAGAAATAGTCTTATTGTGTAGTCCTAATAAAAGATGGAACAATGCTCTTTTCTAAAATGATTAGTACTACCGTACTTCCATTTCTCAAATTGTTCATATGTCTATGGATGTGTAACGTGGGGTTTCCATACTAATTTTCAGCCAAGATTTCCTTGCACAGTAACGTTGATCATTCTAAATATGCATATGCATATTACATATAATTTAAGCGACACAAGATCTTCAACATTCAAAGCAACGTGAGTTTTTGCAAAATTATAAGGGAGCACGGTGCAATCTTTTTCCAAGAATATCATACGAATTTTTCCTACTCCAGTTACAAGTCCTCGGGTATAGACTCGGAGTTGCGGGCGTGTTCTTGGTACGAGAGGTAGATTCGACACGAGGTGAGTCTCCTTTCTATCCTTGTAAGAGGGAATTATCCCCATAGGTGTTTTATGTGCTGTATGTAATTGTCTATGGGGGCTACGTACGTACTAAGTGACGAGAGTCCGTACGTAGCGACTATTATTGTTGTGTCCGGGTAGTTAGGCCCCACATCATGTCCTGTGTTCTTCTCGTAATGAATTATATGTTATGAAACCTTGTTGTACGTAGTTCTATTTCTCTGAGATTTATGGAATTTAAATAACATAAAAAAAAGGAAATTTTCTTACGGAAAATAATATGAAGGGATTTGTTTTACGAACAAAGATATGAAAGGAGTTGTTTTACGAAAAATGATGTAAACGAAATTGTTTATGGAAGTATTACTGAAAGAAAAGAATATTGTGTGTGCATGTGACCGCTTCGCACTTTACATTTCGCGAGCGGGGTGTGATTTCCCCTACTCTTATGGGATCGGGCCGTACGCCACGACGGATTTAAAGATACTCTTATGGGATCGGGTCGTACACCATAATAGATTTAAAGGTAATTGTATAAAATCGAGTCAGCACACGAGTCGCAGGTATGATTCGCGATCGTGGGGAGCTTTATATTTAATCAGTATAATCGAGTCAGCACACGAGTCGCAGGTATGATCCGTGATCGTGGGGAGCTTTATATTTAATCAGTATAATCGATTCAGCAACAAGTCGCAGGTATGATTCGCGATCGTGGGGAGCTTTATATTTAATCAGTATAATCGAGTCAGCACACGAGTCGCAGGTATGATTCGCGACCGTGGGGAGCTTTATAATCGGGTCAGCACACGAGTCGCAGGTATGATTCGCGATCGTGGGGATATTTACGACCATTGAGTGTTTATATACTACCTTACGACTCCGGCTGGTTTTCTTATCCTTTTGTGCGCATGACTATCTAGTTCTATTTCATTTATATTGGCCCGACAGATACTTGGGAAAGAGGAAGGTATACATTATTGTTTAGATTCGGTAGTTCTTGGATGTTCTGTACTTGACATGTATTAACTACTTACTGCCTCCCATGTCTACTGCATTTCGTTATATCCTGTTTTATATTATTGCTGTTGGACCTTAGTGAGTATCGAGTCGACCTCTCGTCACTACTTCTTCGAGATTAGACGAGATACTCACCGGGTACATATTTATTTAATATGTACTCATGCTGCACTTCTGTACTTAATTGTACAGGTTCTGAGGCTGATGCATCTGGTTATCAGACCAGGAGTTAGATATTGATTATAGTGGACCTGACTTCATGGTGAGCTACTTCTCCTGACGATCCTCAGCAGCACCATGGAGTTTCTTTTGCCTATTTTCCCGTCTACTTATTTCAGACAGTGGGAATTGCATATTTTTATCTTTTGTATATCCAGTTAGTATGCCCGTGATACTCGTGACATTGTTCCTAGCACACACGTAGTAGTTATCATGGATTGTATATATTTTTGGTTGAAGCCTCCTTATGGCTGCTTTTGGTTTAAAAATGATAAATTATCTCTTCGATATTATGTTTCATAACTTATAACCTGGTATATGAGGAAATATGTAATTTAAGGAGGAAGAACCCTTAGTTAAATAAGTGTTGGCTTGCCTGACCTCGCTGTTGGGCGCCATCACGATCTGAGTTAGGATTTTTGGTCTTGACAATTAGGCCAAACTATAGGAAATATACAAGAAGAGATTCCATCAACGGGGGAAACCATAACCTTAGATCCTTATTGCATCTGCTTACACCTCAATATTAAGTGTGTTTTAGTTTATTTAATTTCATTCAGCTATAGTAGTAAAAATACCGAAAAGTGATATTCATAACCTTTGGAAAATTGATTATTGAGAATCGAGTAGTCTAACAACAATAATTGATAGGTTAATTCCTTGTGGGATTCGACTCTAGGCTAAATACTTAGATTATATTTGCAACGCTCGCTTAGTCTTTTTATAAGACACAGTTGAGCGTGATCAACAATTATAATTTTAGATCGTATCAAGGCTCACCAGTTTGATGATCCTCACTTGTTGGTTTTTAAGAAAACGGTGCAACAGGGTGGTGCTAAGGAGGTTGAGATTTGTGAAGGTTTTATGCGGCTTTATGGAGGGATTTGTTTTTCCAAATGTTGAATGGTTGATAGAGTTGATCCTAAGGGAGGCTCAAAGTTCGCGCTATTTTATTCAGCCGGGTGTCATTAAGATGTACCATGACTTAAATCAACACTATTGGTGGCGAAGAATGAAGAAAGCCATTGTTTCTTATGTATCTAGGTGTTTGAATTGTCAACAGGTGAAGTATGAACATCAGAAATCAAATGTATTGGCTTACAGGTTGGAGATACTAGAGTTGAAGTGGGAGCCCATTGTCGCGCCCCCTTTTTTCCTCGCACGGATCAGGTACGGAGAGATCGGGTTTATGACATTTTGGACAACTCCTTAAAGGAAGAGTCGCCACCTACGATTTTTATGGTGCGTTAGGGCACCTAGAGTAAATAACTCATGAACTAGTTTGTGTTACCAGAGATTGGGTAAGGGCTTGAAGTTATCCCAAGGGGAAGGTGTTAGGCACCCCTCAAGATCCACAACTGTGGGTCCAGCCAAGAAGTTTTGTGAATTTGGACGATGAACAAGTAAGGCTCAGATAAGAGGGGATTTTGAAATATTACAAAATATTCAAACAAATTATCCTAGGTCTAAAGTAATACGGATCACATCAATGCAATACCCGGTATGTCACTTCCTCAAAGAGGCGGCTACACGTGGTATTAGCGCACCGGTCATCATATCCGTATTCTACCCTTCCCGCCCCGTTAAGGTATTTAAAACGCGTGTGTTGGTCACGAATCTTATTGCGTGCTATTACCCGTCCCATTCTATAAGTCCTGGAGGGTATTTAGGACTACTATTCCTACGAGGTGAGTACTAGGCTGAACTCCTAGGTTTAAAAGGATAAAATTCTAAGCGACATGTAAAACAACAAATAGGACTACAAATATGGAAACACATAAGGGCAAATAATGGCTCACAGATCCCTCCACAAGTAAACACGTAAATAGCATGTCTCAAACACATAGGTCTCAAAGACAGGATTAAAACCAGAGGTTTAGAGCTAAGACAATAAGTTTCAAAAAGGATATGTTTTGAAAAAAACATAGTGATGAAGCAGGAGATTTAGTTAAGACCGGATAGTTTGGAAAGAGTGATTGATTTTAAGAGCAGTGGTTTAGAGACCGCAGCAAGAATTAAAAGTGCATAGCGGTTTTAAAGTTCCCAGTACAGAGACAGATAACTTTTAGAAAATCAGTAATCAGGAGCGAGACAAGATTTAAATAAGACATAGCAATTTCGAACAGGGATGGCTTACTTTGAAATCCAATAGTCCAAAATGGGGGTAAGAACCAGTAACTTACAGGAGTACAGTAAAAAGGATTGTGAATAAAG
Organism: Nicotiana undulata; assembly: GCA_005239495.1. Taxonomy (NCBI): domain Eukaryota; kingdom Viridiplantae; phylum Streptophyta; class Magnoliopsida; order Solanales; family Solanaceae; genus Nicotiana; species Nicotiana undulata. Next base: position 7,674 of record ML241836.1, read on the forward strand.
TATTTCAGAAAACAGTAGTTTAAAATATATAGGGCAAGGATAAAAAGAGAACGATTTTGAGCAGAGTGAGTTAGATCTGAAACCCAGTAACTTTGAAACCAAAATAGAACAAGGATCAGATACAACTTCGGTAAAGGGGAAATAGATGCATGATTTCAAGATGCTATGATTTTGAAAATGGAGGAATTTTAGAGTAAAGCAAGATGAACTTCAAAGGATAAAAAACAGGAGTGAAAGATAACAACAAAGTTTGAGAATTCCAAAAGGGAATGATTGTTCCTAATACCAGCAAGAAAAACACAATTAGTTGGTTTTAACACGTATTAGGCCTAAAGTTTGCCTAGGTGCCATATACATTGCCTACTTATTTCAAAGGGGTGTACATGCATATTTAGTCCTGATTTTAAGAGGGGTGTATTTACAGAAATGTTTCAAACAGTTAACCACCTTTTTAACGAGATTATTAATTTAGCATACTGATTAGGTGTTCAATAACTTCAATTCAAACAAGTATGAAACCCTAAATAACAGGATATCTAATGCACATAGGAATACCTAAAAGACATGATTTCAAGATGCTATGATCATGAAAATGCAGTAAGACCTTATAACAGTTTTTATTACTTGTTATAATTATTAACTGTGATCATGGCTTGCAAATGAGTAAAGTAGACATGCTGAAAAATAAAAGAACCTAAGCAGGATTTTTAATGCATGAGAGGCATGTCCTAGACAGGTTATCTATTGCACATGTAAGTAAGAAAAGCCTATGAGCATGTTTTCTACCCATTACTAGACTAAGCATGCATAGTCCCCCCATATTCACTATCCAAACCCCAATATCTGTTTACAAGTTATTACAAACGAATAATAATGAATTACAGTAGCAAAAAGAAAATAAGAAGTTACTTCTATAGGGAGCCTTCAATCAGGCCCAATCTTCCAACCTCACTCCTTTCGAGTTTCACAGCCTTAATATGGTCTGGGTGCGGCAAAGCTCCCTAGGGTCCTCATTGGGTCCCTGGCCAATACCAGTACCCAAATTGCTAAAAGTTGAGACAAGTGCAGTGTGGAATTACTAGCCTTGTGTGTTAGAGTTCAATGGGTACTCAGAGGTACCCAAAGCAGTGCTCACACGAAGGGGGTGGAACCTAAAGTCCTAAGAGTAGTGTGAAGTGCTAGAAGGAGAGGGAAAGTTTGTAGTTGAAGAAAAGAGTTTACAAAACTGGAGAGTGATTTTTGAAAGATTAACTTAAAAACAAACAGAAGTACTGATCAAAAGTTCAACAGTATAGAGTTGCACACAAGGACAATGGGGTGAGGGGACAAATAGGTCATATAATGACACAAAGAGAGACAGAGACGTATGAAACTCATTTAAGTATAGCTACACAAATCAAGAAAGGTTCAAGGGACCAGGGAATGGCTAGGTATAGACATGATGGTAGACACTAACGGAATACAGTTGTAATAGGTGAGATTAAGAGCAAATAACAGTCATAAGAGCATGCAAGTCATACGTAGGGTAAGTACTAATAGATAAAAGGTTCAGGGAATCAGGGGGCACATGATACTGAACAAGAAAGGGAAATAGACTAACAAAGGCATATAGGAATAGGCGAGGCCTATGACATGTATTGATTCAAACCTAAACATGCAAAGAGATAAGCATGGCAAGTATCAATAGGTAAACAATGATTTAATTACATGTTAAACGGTAGAAACATAGGTAGAAAACGATTAAAAATATGAAAAACTGAAATATAAATAAACACATTGGTTTGGAGCTTTGGAAAATTAGTTAGAACATACTAGATGATAAAAGAGCACAGCAGAATGCAAGAGCAAAAAGTGTGCACAATAGCAGCCTTGGCTTACAACCGGCAAATAATAGGCAAGAGCAGAGTACAGTAGTAGAGCAAAGAGAGAAGAGAGAAAGAGCACAAGAGAGAGTAGTATTGATAGTATTGACTGATATGTTCGTGATATGCAATGTATCAGGGTCCATAATGCAAAAGAGAATGGAGGTATTTATAGTACTGAAAACGAGTAAAAACAATAAGGTAAGGAGTACTAGTTCAACACAAGTATGGAAAGAATATTCAATCAGAATCAATCACATACTTGGACTCTTTTTAATTAGGGAGTCCTAGTTCAAACGGTAATAAGCAGTCACTTATATAAGGAAAGAAATCATAAGGCAGAGCACGATCAAATAAGGAAGTAGAATAGCATAGAATATGCAATAAAGACTAGGTTCAGCACATTTTAATCAAGGAAAGTGCCTAAAGCTAGTTAATAGTCTGATTGACCACATAATAAGGTCAGAAAATATTTTACAAAGTTAAAATCTGTAGAAAATATCATGCGAAATCAATTAAGAATCAATCACAAGAATTCAAGGACTCAATTAGGGATAATAGTACTGATTTAGGAGAGAATTAGCACAAATTTATGAGAGCACACAGAATGAAATTCACAATAGGCAGAAAGGGGAAAATTTAACAAACAACACATGGTATAAAGCAGGGATTCACATAGAGCACGTAATGTTTATGATAAACAAGCACATATGCATGATAATCGAACATGTAATCAAAGACGAACTCAGAATCCAGGATTAAGACTGCAAAATTAGCGTTTTCAGTAAAAAAAGTTAAGATAAGAGAAGCTTTGAATCAATCTTGAATAACAGAGGGAAGCATAGAATAACATTATAACAGAAGTAAAGAATCATTTTTGAAAGGGGTTTGTAAAACCCTAGTTTCAAAAGGGACAAAACGTTTAAAAACTTGAAGATCGAGTCGAGAATAGTACAAAATATAAAAGAATGAGTTGAAATCGTTAAAAATACAGAGATTTAAGAGATTTTGGTCGAGATTAGGGTTTCATAAGAAACTAGAGAAAAGTAAGAGAATCTGGCCGTGAAACTCAGGAATAGTGGTGGTTAGGGCACCATCGAGTCAAACCCTGCCGGAGAAAGGCCGGAAACAACCCAGGAAGAGCTTCAGTGGTGGTCTGGCATGGTCGAAACCCTTTTAAAGGTCTCATAGATGAAGAGAACCGGAGAGATGAGGCGTCAAGGCGGCTGGTGGTCGAAAGGGGAGAGGCTGGAGGTGGCTGGAGACAGGCTGAGGGCCATCGGAGAAGAAGACAAACCAGGAGGTTCTAGAGACAAGGAGGAGAGGAAGAGACGAGAATAGATAGAGAGAGAGGTCTCGAAGACTGAAGGGTCTGGGGGGGGGGGGGGGGGGGGTAGTTAGGGAGTTAATTAAGGTAAGGGTGTATCTGAGCCGTTGATTTGAATTAATCAACGACTCAGATTAAAACGGGGATTGGGTCGGGTAGATTTTAGGGGATTGGGCTTGGTATTTGGGCTGATCTAATCTAGTGGGTTGGGTTAAATTGGGTTTGAAGATTGGGTTGAAATGTGGCCAGGATTTAAATAAATGTGGCTAATTGTTAAATACCCGTAAAATATAGATAATTAATTTATTAAAATAGCTAATAATTGTATATAAATGAAATTAAGTTTAAATAAGTGACCTCACAGTAATTAACTAATATTAAGTGTAAGAAATGCATAAGTTCCGAATTAAAATAATACAAAATGTCCAATTGGGCCATAACTGCAAAATTATTGTGATTGAAATTAAATAAGACCCAATTGACTAATTTGTGAAATAATTGGATTTGAAGAGATAGAAAATGATTATAAATAACATACTGAGCTAGGAAATATTTTTGAAATTATTTAGAGCATAATTTAGGAATTATTTAGATATGAAATATTAAATAAACATGGAGATAATTTAAATAAAAATATGGAAAAATACTCATTATTGCAAAGAGTAATTTTGAGAGCTTATATGCAAGTTTGAAAATCAGTTGAGAAAAAATTGAGTATCAACAGCTGCCCCTCTTTACCCGGGAAGGATGAAAGAGTTGTCGGGTAAAGATATGATGGCCAATTTTGACCGAATGGAACTGTGTGAGAGAATTAGGCCGTACCCTGGCTTCTGAGCATCCTACATATCCCTGATCTTACAGAAATCAGGCCGTGTGTAGTTCTGGGATCATCGGCGAAATGTATCGGTGATGTTTCACAAGAACGGACGCAAGGTGCAAGGTAAGGTAAAAGTGGAAGGTCTTACGGGGTTGTATCGGAGAACTGGAGTGGTCCGCTCTTGCCTGGTTGGCTGTTCCGGCCGAATTACCTACAAATAAATAACAAGCATATATCGTGCATAATATAAACATGATGCAAGTTCCCATTGGACTATGAATGCTGTCTTTGGACAATTTAGGATGATGTCCTTAGACCATGATGTCTTGGGCCATGAGTCGCTTGGTACGGGATTCGCAGGCTATGAAATGATGTTCTCGGGCCATGAGGATGGTGCCTCCGAACCATGGTGCCTTTGAATAATGATATGCAGATTGAATGAAAGAGATCCTCAGGCCATGAAATGATGTTATCGGGCCATGAAGATGGTGCCTTCGAACGATGACGCCTTTGGACAAGTTGGCGATATTTCAGCCCTTGAAGAATGCAGTAATATGATGCTAACAAGACAGAGTTTAGTCTTGATATTTGCGAAAGAAAAGAGGGGCAGAGCTTAGCCAGAAAGAAAGCGTAAATAAATAATGTCACGAAAGGTGATTGCTTTGAAAAGGTAAATAGGAACTTTGCGTAATGAAGTAAAATACGGAGAGAGGTACCGTAGAACCTCGGAAGGCAGAATGGTAGCCTTATGCGGTGCAGGAATAAAGTGCAGGAGAGGCAACGTAGAACCTCGGAAGGCAGAATGATAACCTTATGCAGTGTACAATGCAGATGGAGGTAGAGCTTAACCTTGGAAGGCAGAATGGCAGCCTCATGCAAAGATGCGAATGCAGGGGAGGTAGAGCTTAACCTCGGAAGGCAAAATGGTAGCCATATGCAAAGATGCGAATGCAGGGGAGGTAGATCTTAACCTCGGAAGGCAGAATAGTAGCCTTATGAAATGCGAGAAAATGTAGGGAGACAGTGCTTAGTCTCGGAAGGCAGAACAATAGCCTTATGCAATGCGATAAAATAAAATGACAGTAAGAGTTCTTAGTTGCTGATAAATTTCGGCAATATGATTGTTGTGAATGAAGTGTTGTTTGCGATAATAGTAAGAGTCGGCATGTGCGACGAGTTCGAGAGCGTATCCTTGAGAAGTATGCGTCTTGCGGTGAGAATAAAATGTTTTGGGCTTTCGCCGTATTTGTGCTTGCATCCAAAGAAAAATCGTGAGTTCTGTAAAGGGGAGGGTTAGTTCGTATCTCCGCTGGCTCGGCTCGGCCTATCTGCTTGATAATGATAACTTTGTCGTACCATGGGGGTAGTGTTGCTAAACAAGCTATTTTGGGAAGTAAATATGCATGGTTTTATAAAATATAACATACAATTTAAAACAAATTTCTTTGGATGAACCGACAACCACGACGCGGTTCAAGACATTGCAGCCTCTCTTGCTATGGAATTTTGAGGGTCCTCCTCAAAATTCTGCCCCAGTTTGATAGGTGAATGGGTCTGGCTGCTGCTTTTGCGGTGACCGGCTGAACTTGCATCGGAATTTTGAGGCCCCTCTTCAAAATTCTGCCCCAGTTTCCATTCGTGGGGGAAATGAATTTTTTATTAAAATGTGACCGAACCCATAGGGCTGCCTACGTATCCCCTCTTAAACGGGAATCAGGTCAGGCGTAGTTCAATTACAACATTGATAAAACATAAAGAGTTACACATAGTAACGCTTGACTGCATCTGAGTTGATTGGTTTTGGCCAAATTTCTCCATCCATTTCTGCAAGTATGAGTGCTCCTCCTGTTAGTACTCGGTGAACCATGTACGGGCCTTGCCAATTGGGAGAGAATTTCCCCCTTGCTTCATCTTGATGAGGAAAGATTTTCTTTAACACCAGCTGCCCCGGTGTGAATCGTCTCGGCCTGAATTTCTTGTTGAAGGCTCTGGTCATTCTATTCTGATATAGCTGACCATGACAAACTGCGTTCATTCTCTTTCCGTCTATGAGGGCCAATTGCTCATAACGGCTTTTCACCCATTTTGCGTTGCTTAGCTCAACTTCTTGTATGATTCTCAGAGATGGAATTTCAACTTCAGCAGGAATGACGGATTCTGTACCGTATACCAACATGTAAGGAGTTTCCCTAGTTGATGTGCGAACTGTGGTGCGGTATCCCAGTAGGGCGAATGACAGCTTCTCGTTCCACTGCTTGTGCTTCTCTATCATCTTTCTCAATATCTTCTTGATGTTCTTGTTGGCAGCCTCAACGGCTCCATTCATCTGCGGTATGTATGCTGTGGAGTTCTTGTGCTTGATCTTGAAGGTTTCACACATTGCTTTCATCAAATCACTGTTTAGGTTGGAACCATTGTCGATCATGATCGACTCTGGAACTGCGAACCGACAAACAATGCGGCCGCGGACAAAGTCGGCTACGACCTTCTTAGTAACTGCTTTGTAAGATGTTGATTCGACCCATTTGGTGAAATAGTCAATGGAAACCAGAATGAACCTGTGTCCATTGGAGGTTGCAGTCTCAATTGGTCCAATAACATCCATTCCCCAAGCGGCGAACGGCCAGGGTGAACTTGTTGCATTAAGCTCACTGGGAGGTACCTTTATCATATTCCCATGTATCTGACAGCGGTGGCATTTCCGGACATACTCGATGCAATCTGTTTCCATGGTCATCCAGAAATAACCAGCCCGAAGTATCTTCTTTGCTAGGACGAACCCGTTCATATGAGGACCGCATGTGCCAACATGTATTTCCTCCAACAGTTTCGTTGCTTCCTTTGCCTCGACACATCTTAGCAAGCCCAAATCAGGACTCCTCATGTACAGGATTCCTCCGCTGTTAAAGAAATTGTTTGACAACCTTCAAAGTGTGCGTTTCTGAATAGCGTTTGCAGGCTCTGGATATTCTCTCTTTGCCAAATACTCCTTAATATCATGAAACCAAGGCTTTCCGTCTGCTTTTTCTTCAACATGGGCGCAGTAGGCCGGATGATTGTGGATCCCCACCGGGATAGGATCAATGAAGTTCTTATCTGGATGCTGGATCATAGATGATAAGGTAGCCAGTGCATCGGCGAACTCATTCTGGATTCTGGGGACGTGCCGGAATTCTATCTTTGTGAACCTCTTTCTCAATTCCTGTACACGATGTAGATATGGCAATATATTGGAATTATTGGTCGCCCATTCTCCTTGTACTTGGTGTATCAATAAATCTAAGTCACCAATCACTAATAACTCCTAAACGTTCATGTCGATGGCCAAGTTGAGCCCCAAGATGCAGGCCTCATATTCAGCCATGTTGTTGGTGCAGGGGAACCTGAGTTTGGCGGATATCGGATAATGCTGACCGGTTTCTGATATTAAGACTGCTCCAATACCTACGCCTTTGAAGTTTGCGGCCCCATCAAAGAACATCCTCCAACCATCGTAGGATTCTGCAATGTCTTCTCCTACGAATGATACCTCTTCATCGGGAAAATACGTTTTCAGTGGTTCGTATTCTCCGTCCACAGGATTTTCAGCAAGATGATCTGCTAGTGCTTGTCCCTTGACCGCCTTCTGAGTCAAGTAAATAATGTCGAACTCACTTAACAGGATCTTCCATTTGGCCAGTTTGCCAGTAGGCATGGGCTTCTGAAAGATGTATTTCAACGGACCCAACCTTGATATGAGGTATGTTGTGTAGGCACAGAAATAGTGCCTCAGCTTCTGCGCGACCCAAGTCAGAGCACAGCAAGTGCGTTCCAGTAGAGAATACCGGGCCTCAAACGGAGTGAACTTCTTGCTGAGGTAGGAGATTGCTTGCGCTTTCCTCCCTGTTTCGTCATGTTGCCCGAGAACACAATCGAAAACTCCGTCTAACACAACAAGGTAGAGTAATAGAGGTCTACCCGACTCAGGAGTACCGGAACTGGTGGTGTTGAGAGGTACTCTTTGATTCTGTCGAAGACCTTTTGACAATCCTCAGTCCATTTGGCTGCAACGTCTTTTCTCAGCATCTTGAAAATTGGTTCACAAATGACAGTGGACTGGGCTATGAACCAGCTGATATAATTGAGCCTTCCTATAAAACTCATAACATCCTTCTTGTTCCTTGGTGGCGGAAATTCTTGGATAGCTTTGACCTTTGCGGGATCCAGTTCTATCCCTCGATGACTGACAATGAACCCCAGCAACTTGCCAGCAGGAACCCCGAATGCGCACTTTGTAGGGTTAAGTTTCAGATTGTACTTCCTTAACCTGTTGAAGAATTTTCTCAAATCTTCCATTTGATCAGCAGCTTTCTTTGATCTGATGATGACGTCTTCCACATATACCTCGATCTCCTTGTGAATCATATCATGGAATATAGTAGTCATGGCTCTCATGTAGGTGGCCCCTGCATTTTTCAGACCGAATGGCATCATCTTGTAGCAATACGCTCCCCACGGCATAATGAATGCCGTTTTCTCAGCATCTTCCTCGACTATCCAAATCTGATGGTAACCGGCAAAACAATCTACAAAGGACTGCAGCTCGTGCTTGGCACAATTGTCAATTAAGATGTGTATGTTCGGCAGGGGGAAGTCATCTTTCGGACTGGCCCGGTTGAGATCCCGGTAGTCGACGCAGACTCTGACCTTCCCATCTTTCTTTGGTACAGGCACAATGTTGGCTAACCATGTTGGATACTCAACCACCTGGAGAAATCTGGCGTTGATCTGCTTGGTGACCTCTTCTTTGATTTTCAAGCTCAAGTCTGGCTTGAATTTCCTGAGCTTTTGCTTTACCGATGGGCATGTCGGATCGGTTGGAAACTTGTGGGCCACAATGGATGTACTGAGGCCAGTCATGTCATCATACGACCAGGCGAATATGTCCTCGTACTCTCTTAAGAACTCTGTGTATTTCTCTTTTTCTGACGGTGACAGATGGATGCTGATGCGAGTTTCTTTGACGTTCTCTGCATTTCCCAGGTTGACGACCTCAGTCTCGTCCAAGTTAGACTTAGGTCTATTCTCAAAGTTTTCGACCTCCTTAATAATGTCCTCAGGTATATCATCTTCGTCTGACTCGGAATCCATTTGTTGCATTGTCTCATTGCATGTCACAGTCGTCGGTTCATCAAGATAAGTAATAGTAATGCTGTGTAAATAAAGTAATAGGGAGGAAAACAGTAGCAAGTAAATATAAGATTTATAAAGAAACTGAAAATGCTTTGATAAATTGAATAATAGTTTGAACATGGGAGCTCTTTCTTGTAGAAATTAAAAATGCAAAAAGGAAGAAAATTCCTTTAAATAAATAAACTGTAAATAATGCTTGTTTTGTTAGCCTTGCTACCCCGAGGCTCGACGGGCTTTGGTTGTTCGGACAGACCAGTTCTTGATATAATGCTAGAATGCATGAACCAACCTTTGGGGAGGGGCATAATAAATAAAGAAAACAAAAAATGTAATGAAGTTAGTGAGGATTATGAAAAACATGGCAGTAATTAAACACGTAATGCAGAAATGTAAAGCGCATCCTAAGTTGGGGAACCTCTTTGTGCCCGAGGTAGGCCTAGCGACAAATTGATTTGGAGAACTTGAAATACTAAATGCCTAATTTTATTGATGTAAAAATGGACGAATCCAAAAACAATACAAAAACAATAAGCAAGAAATAAAATCACTAATGGTCATCGGCCTTATTACATTGGTAAAGCGGGAAAGAAAATCCTATCTAATTGGGTCCCAGAAGGACCTTCTCCAAGCTTGGCCCTCTTGGCATATTTTAGATCATGCTGAGTCTGGGGACTTCGTGCCTTGTTTCCTTCAAAACAAAAAGGGTTACGCCCTTACCCCCACCAGACTCGACTATTTAACATTAATAATTAGCATGAAGCATTTAGTTCTCCAAATAAATGCACAGAGCGTGAGCGTGTCCGTTTGGGTTCCAGGGAAACCTAATGGACTTTGGACAAGGCTATCTTAAAGGCTATGGTGCGGACAACACATTAGCATGGCTAGGTTTGACCATGATGCATGCAACATTACAATAGAGTAAGGTTTTTATGGGGTTTTAGACCGGTACCCTTGAGCGGACAACTCAAGGGGGAAGGCACGGAACTGTCGACTGCACCGCTGATCGACTAGTTTTACCGCAAATATGCCTTTCCGAATTTAGGGGTAGTAATATCGGAATAGCGCAACCACTCATTGTAAGCGTTGCTATAGGATTCAGTTTCGACACGAGTGGGAATATGAATGCGGAGCATGATATGCAATAAATAACATTTAAACAAATAGGCATGTATTTTCACGTTGAGGAAAGCAGTAAAGAAAGGAAATACAACAGTTATAATGAAAAACGGTTACAAAGAAAACATGAAGATATGTCAGTTTTGTTCATGTGAAATAAATACTTGCGAAAATTAAACAATTAACAACATATAACAGGGAATAGGAAAAGGTGTAAGCATTTAAATGAAAATTAGAGGTCCAAATTCACAAAGCAACCTGTAATGGAATAAGCCTAGGGAATATCCCCAGCGGAGTCGCCATGCTGTTGCGCCTCCTTTTTTCTCGCACGGATCAGGTACGGAGAGATCGGGTTTATGACATTTTGGACAACTCATTAAAGGAAGAGTTTTAAGGAAGAGTCGCCACCTAACGATTTTTATGGTGCGTTAGGGCACCTAGAGTAAATAACTCATGAACTAGTTTGTATTACCAGAGATTGGGTAAGGTCTTAAAGTTATCCCAAGGGGAAGGTGTTAGGCACCCCTCAAGATCCACAACTATGGGTCCCAGCCAAGAAGTTTTGTGAATTTGGACGATGAACAAGTAAGGCTCAGATAAGAGGGGATTTCACACAAAGCATAATTTATTAAAGGTTTTGAAAACATTACAAAATATTCAAAGAAATTATCCTAGGTTTAAAGTAATACGGATCACATCAATGCAATACCCGATATGTCACTTCCTCAAAGAGGCGGCTACACGTGGTATTAGCGCACCGGTCATCATATCTGTATTCTACCCATCCTGCCCCGTTAAGGTATTTAGAACACGTGTGTCGGTCACGAAGCTTATTGCGTGCGATTACCCGTCCCATTCTATAAGTCCTGGAGGGTATTTAGGACTACTATTCCTATGAGGTGAGTACTAGGCTGAACTCCTAGGTTTAAAAGGATAAAATTCTATGCGACATGTAAAACAACAAATAGTACTACAAATATGGGAACACATAAAGGAAAATAATGGCTCACAGATCCCTCCACAAGTAAACACGTAAATAGCATGTCTCAAACACAATTAAGGTCTCAAAGACAGGATTAAAAATAGAAGTTTGGAGCTAAGACAGTAAGTTTCAAAAAGGATATGTTTTGAAAAAAACATAGTGATGAAGCAGGAGATTTAGTTAAGACCAGATGGTTTTGAAAGAGTGATTGATTTTAAGAGCAGTGCTTTAGAGACAGCGGCAATAATTAAAAGTGCATAGCGGTTTTAAAGTTCCCAGTACAGAGACAGATAACTTTTAGAAAATCAGTAATCAGGAGCGAGACAAGATTTAAATAAGACATAGCAATTTCGAACAGTGATGGCTTACTTTGAAATCCAATTGTCCAAAATGGGGGTAAGAACCGGTAACTTACAGGAGTACAGTAAAAAGGAGAGTGAATAAAGTATTTCAGAAAACAATAGTTTAAAATATATAGGGCAAGGATAAAAAGAGAACGATTTTGAGCAGAGTGAGTTAGATCTGAAACCCAGTAACTTTGAAACCAAAATAGAATAGGGATCAGATACAACTTCTGTAAAGGGGAAATAGAAACATGATTTCAAGCTGCTGTGATTTTGAAAACAGAGGAATTTTAGAGTAAAGCAGGATGAACTTCAAAGGGATAAAAAATAGGAGTGAAAGAAAACAACAAAATTTGAGAATTCCAAAAGGGAATGATTGTTCCTAATACCAGCAAGCAAAACACAATTAGTTGGTTTTAATACGTATTAGGCCTAAAGTTTGCCTAGGCGCCATATACATTGCATACTTATTTCAAAGGGGTGTATATGCATATTTAGTCTTGATTTTAAGAGGGGTGTATTTACAGAAACGTTTCAAACAGTTAACCACCTTTTTAACGAGATTATTAATTTAGCATACTGATTAGGTGTTCAATAACTTCAATTCAAACAAGTATGAAGCCCTAAATAACAGGATATCTAATGCAAATAGGAATACCTAAAAGACATAATTTCTAGATGCTATGATCATGAAAATGCAGTAAGACCTTATAACAGTTTTTATTACTTGTTATAATTAATAATTGTGATCATGGCTTGCAAATGAGTAAAGTAGACATGCTGAAAAATAAAAGAACCTAATCAGGATTTTAATGCATGAGAGGCATGTCCAAGACAGGTTATCTATTGCACATGTAAGTAAGAAAAGCCTATGAGCATGTTTTCTACCCATTACTAGACTAAGCATGCATAGTCCCCCATATTCACTATCCAAACCCTAATATCTGTTTACAAGTTATTACAAAACAATAATAATAAATTACAGTAGCAAAAGGAAAATAAGAAGTTACTTCTATAGGGATCCTTCAATCAGGCCCAATCTTCCAACTTCACTCCTTTCGAGTTTCACATCCTTAATATGGTCTGGGTGCGGCAAAGCTCCCTAGGGCCCTCATTGGGTCCCTGGCCAATACCAGTACCCAAACAAATTGCCAAAAGTTGAGACAAGTGCCGTGTGGAATTACCAGCCTTGTGTGTCAGAGTTCAATGGGTACTCAGAGGTACCCAAAGCAGTGCTCACACGAAGGGGGTGGAACCTAAAGTCCTAAGAGTAGTGTGAAGTGCTAGAAGGAGAGGGAAAGTTTGTAGTTCAAGAAAAGAGTTTACAAAACTGGAGAGTGATTTTTGAAAGATTAACTTAAAAACAAATAGAAGTACTGATCAAAAGTTCAACAGTATAGAGTTGCACACAAGGACAATGGGGTGAGGGGACAAATAGGTCACATAATGACACAAAGAGAGACATAGACTTAAGAAACTCATTTAAGCATAGTTACACAAATCAAGAAAGGTTCAACGGACCAGGGAATGGCTAGGTATAGACATGATGGTAGACAGTAACGGAATACAGTTGTAATAGGTGAGATTAAGAGCAAATAACAGTCATAAGAGCATGCAAGTCATAAGTAGGGTAAGTACTAATAGATAAAAGGTTCAGGGAATCAGGGGGCACATGATACTGAACATGAAAGGGAAATAGCCTAACAGAGGCATACATGAATATGCGAGGTCTATGACATGTATTGATTCAAACCTAAACATGCAAAGAGATAAGCATGACAAGTATCAACAGGTAAACAAGGAGTTAAATACATGTTGAACAGTAGAAACATAGGTAGAAAATGATTAGGAATATGACAAACTGAAATATAAATAAACACATTGGTTTGGAGATTTGGAAAATTAGTTAGAACATACCAGATGATAAAAGAGCACAGCAGAATGCAAGAGCAAAAAGTGAGCATAATAGCAGCCTTGGCTTATAGACGGCTAATAATAGACAAGAGTAGAGAACATCAGTAGAGCAAAGAGAGAAGAGAGAAAGAGCACAAGAGAGAGTAGTATTGATAGTATTGACTGATGTGTTCGTGATATGCAATGTATCAGTGTCCATAACGCAAAAGAGAATGGAGGTATTTATAGTACTGAAAACGAGTAAAACAAATAAGGTAAGGAGTACTAGTTCATCACAAGTATGGAAAGAATATTCAATCAGAATCAATCACAGACTTGGACTCCTTTTAATTAGGGAGTCCCAGTTCAAACGGTAATAAGCGGTCACTTAAATAAGGAAAGAAATCATAAGGCAGAGCATGATCAAATAAGGAAGTAGAATATCATAGAATATGCAATAAAGACTAGGTTCAGCACATTTTAATCAAGGAAAGTGCATAAAGCTAGTTAATAGTCTGATTGACCACATAATAAGGTCAGAAAATATTTTACAAAGTTAAAATCAGTAGAAAATCTCATGCGAAATCAATTAAGAATCAATCACAAGAATTCAAGGACTCAAATAGGGATAATAGTACTGATTTAGGAGAGAGTTAGCACAAATTTATGAGAGCACACGGAATGAAATTCACAATAGGCAGAAAGGGGAAAATTTAACAAACAACACAAGGTATAAAGCAGAGATTCACATAGAGAACGTAATGTTTATGATAAACAAGCACATATGCATGATAATCGAACATGTAATCAAAGACAAACTCAGAATCCAGGATTAAGACTGCAAAATTAGGGTTTTCAGTAAAACAAGTTAAGATAAGAGAAGATTTGAATCAATCGTTGAATAACAGAGGGAAGCATAGAATAACATTAAAACAGAAGTAAAGAATCGTTTTTGAAAGGGGTTTGTAAAACCCTTGTTTCAAAAGGGATAAAACGTCTAAAAACTTGAAGATCGAGTCGAGAATAGTACAAAATATAAAAGAATGAGTTGAAATCGTTAAAAAATGCAGAGATTTAAGAGATTTAGGTCGAGATTAGGATTTCATAAGAAACCAGAGAAAAGTAAGAGAACTTGGCCGTGAAACTCAGGAATAATGGTGGTTAGGGCACCATCGAGTCAAACCCCGCCGGAGAAAGGCCGGAAACAACCCAGGCAGAGCTTCAGTGGTGGTCTGGCATGGTCGAACCCTTTAAAGGTCTCATAGACGAAGAGAACCGGAGAGATGAGGCGTCAAGGCGGCTTGTGGTCGAAAGGGAAGAGGCTGGAGGTGGCCGGAGACAGGCTGAGGGCCATCGGAGAAGAAGGCGAACCAGGAGGTTCTAGGGAGAAAGAGGAGAGGAAGAGACGAGAAGAGAGAGAGAGAGGTCTCGAAGACTGAAGGGTCTTGGGGGGGGGGTAGTTAGGGAGTTAATTAAGGTAAGGGTGTATCTGGGCCGTTGATTTGAATTAATCAACGGCTCAGATTAAAATGGGGATTGGGTCGGGTAGATTTTAGGGGATTGGGCTTAGTATTTGGGCTGATCTAATCTTGTGGGTTGGGTTAAATTGGGTTTAAATATTGGGTTGAAATGTAGCCAGGATTTAAATAAATGTGGCTAATTGTTAAATACCCGTAAAATATAGATAATTAATTAATTAAACTAGCTAATAATTGTATATAAATGAAATTAATTTTAAATAAGTGACCTCACAGTAATTAACTAATATTAAGTGTAAGAAATGCATAAGTTCCGAATTAAAATAATACAAAATGTCCAATTGGGCCATAACTGGAAAATTGTTGTGATTGTAATTAAATAAGACCCAATTGACTAGTTTGTGAAATAATTGGATTTTAATAGATAGAAAATGATTATAAATAACATAATGAGCTAGGAAATATTTTTGAAATTATTTAGAGCATAATTTATGAACTATTTAGATATGAAATATTAAATAAACAGGAAGATAATTTAAATAAAAATAGGGAAAAATACTCATTATTGCAAAGAGTAATTTTGAGAGCTTATATGCAAGTTTGAAAATAATTTGAAGAAAAATTGGGTATCAACACCCATCACTATGGATTTTTTGGTGGGCTTACCACGACCCTTGAAGAAATATGACGCAGTCTAGGTTATTTTTTGTCGGTTGACTAAGTCCGCACACTTCATTCCGGTTGCGACTTACTATTCTTTAGAGAGGTTGGCTTAGATTTATATTTAGGATATTATCCGCCTGCACGGCATACCCATTTCCATCATTACTGATCGAGGCACGCATTTCAATGCATTTTTGGAGAGTCGTGCATCGTGAGTTGGCCATGCGAGGTGAGGTAAGTACAACGTTTCATACTTAATTGAACGGATTGTCTGAGTGCATTACTCATAATCTGGAGGACATGTTATGTGCTTGTGTTATAGAATTTCGTGGTTCATGGGACCATTTCTTGCCTCTAGCAGAGTTCGCCTACAACAACGATTACTAATCAGGCATTCAGATGGTGCCGTATGAGGCCATATATAGGAGGTGATATCATTCAGTGATTGGCCGGTTTGAGCCGTAGAGGCTAGGTTGTTGGGAACTAATTTGGTCTGTGATGCTATGGAGAAGGTTAAGATTATTCAGGAGCGACATCGCACAGCCCAGTCCCGACAGAAAAGTTATGCAGACCAGAAGGTTTGATATGTGGCATATACGGTGAGTGAGAAGGTTCTCCTTCGAGTGTCTCCTATGAATGACGTGATGCGATTAAGAAGGAAAGGAAATGTGTGCTCGAGGTTTATTGTTTCGTTTGATATCTTCAAGGAATTGGGGAGGTTTCTTACAGGCTTGATTTAGGACTTCAGCACGGTTCAACTTAATGAGAATTTATTCTATGAGGAGGAGTCGAAGGCTATTCTAGCTCGGCAGGTTTGAAAGTTAAGATCTAAGAGTTTTCCTTCTGTGAAAGTGCAATGGAGAGGTTAGTTTTTCAAGGAAGCTACGTGGGAGTCCCAAGTCCGATATGCAGAGGAGATACCCCCACCTTTTCACCACACGAGGTACTTTTCTATGTCTGTTTGAGGACAAACATTTCTTTTAGGGCGGAGAATGTGACAACATGATAGGTCGTCTAGAGTACTAGCCTTAGTATTCATGATTTGAGACCCATGTAGTGTCATTTGATATTTCTTAGTTACGTGCATGGTCCGTGTCGATTTTAAAAAATCCTTTAGCGAAATTTTGAAGAAAATGAAAAGTTTGACTAAAAATATGTCTAAAGTTGACCACGATCATTATTTTGGGTAAATGATGACACCTGATCGATGTTTTGACAACTCTGGTAGGTTTGTATTGTGATTTTTGACTTTGTCGTATGCTTGAAATTCAATTCGGAGGTCCCTAAATTGATTTTACTTGTTCCAAAAGTTGGCAATTTGAATGTTTAGATTTTTTTTAGGTTTGACCGTAGCATTACTTTATGGTTATCGGGTTGGGATTTTGTTTTGGGACTTGGAATATGTCTGTTTTGCTATTTGAAACTTGTCTGCAGAATTCAGTGTCATTCAGAGTTGGTTTGATAGGATTCAGACGCTTGGTTGTGAATCTAAAGGTTCTTGAGTTTGTTTAAATTTCATGCTTTTTGTTGTTCGGTTCGTGGTTCTAGATACTATTTTTGTGTTTTGATTGCCTGAGCAAGTTTGAATGATGTTTTTAGACTTTTGTGGATGTATGGTTTGGAGTCCTGAGGGCTCGGATGAATTTCAGATAGGTTTCAGACTATTCTTGGACTTAGATGACTGCTATTTCTGGTGTATGGTGTCTTATGCTTCGCAAACGCAAAGGGGAAACTTGAGCTGGAGTCTGGTTGTTCTTCGTGAACACGAGGTCTGGTTGTCAACGTGAAGAAATGGGGGCTTACCCTTCGCGAACATGACATGTATCTTGCGAACACGATGCTTTGTGGGACCTGGGGAAATGTCATGTGGCTCTTCATCGCGGACACGAACCATGGGTCGCGAACGCGGAGGTTTGGTTGGCAAGAAGCCTTTGCGAATGCGATGGTAACTTCGCGAACGCGTAGGCCTTGTGTCAGTACCCTTCGCTAACACGTCAGGTGCTTTGCGAACGTGAAGAACATCTGACGCTCATCTATTAAAAGCTGAAAGTCGGGATTCGACCATTTTTCACCATTTTTGAAAGCTGGTGCCTGGGCTGGTCCCCTGAAGGCTTGGAATCACAATGGGCACAACTGGTGCCTGAGCTGGTCCTACCTGCTCAACCACATCAGGAATTTTCTCCTAAGCTGGAGAAATTGGTGGAGCTATAGATGTTGCTCTGGCTATAGTACGGGTCATAACTTAGCCTCTACTGCTGCCCCGACCTTTCGTGGCCATAGCTGGTGGTAGTGGTGGCCGTTTGTCTGATCTGGCTGTATGTGTCCTCACCATATGTGAGAGAATAGAATAATAGAAGTTACGAATTGGGAATTAACAAATTCGCATGACACATGAAAATGAAGTTTCCTAATGGTTCGGTAGCGTCTCGAAGATAAGTACAAACGTCTCCGTACTTGATCTGGTTCCGGGAACTCAACCTATTTCTATCGCACCATACCTTATAGCCCCAATTGAGTTAAAGGAATTGAAGGAGCAATTTCATGATTTGCTTGATAAAAAGGATTCATTAGACCTAGTGTCTCGCCTTGGGGTGCCCCGGTGTTGTTTGTAAAGAAGAAGGATGGAACAATAAGGATGTGTATAGACTATCGACAGTTGAGCAAAGTCACTATCAAACACAAGTATCTTTTGTCGAGGATTGATGACTTATTTGATCAGCTTCAGGGTGCCAAGATGGTTTCCAAGATTGAGTTGAGATTTGGCTACTATCAGTTGAAGATTAGGGCTTCCAATGTCCCTAAGATAGATTTTCGAACTTGGTATAGTTAGTATGAATTCTTAGTGATGTCATCTGGCTTGACTAATGCTCCCGCAATATTTATGGATTTGATGAACCAGGTGCTCAATCCCTATTTGGATTCTTTTGTGATCGCCTTCATTGATGATATGCAGTTGAGAGGAGCATGAGCAGCATCATCGGATCGAACTTCAGCCTTTGATGGATCATCAATTATATGCCAAGTTTTCAAAGTGTGAGTTCTGGTTGGATTCAATTATTTGTTTTTGGTCATGATGTATCTTTTGAGAGCATTAAAGAATATCCTCAGAAGATTGATGCAATTCAAAATTTGCCTAGACCCACTTCAGCTATAGAGATTCGGAGCTTCCTAGGTTTGGCGGGTTATTATCGCCGGTTCATGAAGGGGATTTCATCTATATCGTCCCCATTGACCAAGTTGACCCAAAAGAGTGCTCTTTTAAGATGGTCCGAAGAGTTTGAGTTAAGCTTTAAGAAGCTCAAGACTGCATTGACTATAACTATAGTATTGGTGTTACCTACAGGTTTGAGATCCTATGCCGTGTATTGTGATGCGTCACACATTAGGCTTGGTGCGATATTGATGAAGGATGGTAGGATCATTTCCAACACGTCTCGGCAGTTGAAGGTTCATTAGAAGAATTACCATGTTCATATCATAGAGTTGGCATCCATTATTCACGCGCTAAACATTTGTAGTCACTATCTGTACGACGTTCATTGTGAGATCTATACCGACCATCAGTGTCTCCAGCACCTGTTCAAGAAGAAAGACCTTAATTTGCAGCAGCGGAGATGGTTAGAGCTGCTGAAAGACTATGATATAACCATATAATATCATCCGGGAAAGGCCAATATGGTGGACGATGCATTGAGTAGAAAGGTTGAGAGCATGGGCAGTTTGGCATTACCAGTACCAGAAAAGCTACTAGCCATGGATGTTCAGCCTTTGGCCAATCAGTTTGTGAGACTGGATATTTCGGAGCCTAGTTGTTTTCTTGCTTATTTTGTAGCACAATCATCATTGTTGGAGCGTATCAAGTTCGCCAGTTTGATGATCCTTACTTGTTGGTTTTGAAGAAAACGGTGCATCAAGGTGGTGCTAAGGAGGTTGAGATTTTTGATGATAGTGTTATGCGGCTTCATGGACAGATTTGTTTTTCCAAATGTTGAAGGGTTGATAGAGTTGATCCTTAGGGAGGCTCATAGTTCGCACTATTTTATTCAGCCAGGTGTCATGAAGATGTACCATGACTTAAATCAACACTATTGGTGGCGAAGAATGAAGAAACCCATCGTTGCTTATGTATCTCGGTGTTTGAATTGTCAACATGTGAAGTATGAACATCAGAAACCAAATGGATTGGCTTATAGATTGGAGATACCGAAGTTGAAGTGGAAGCGCATCAACTATGGATTTTTTGGGAGGCTTACCACGATCCTTGAAGAAATATGACGTAGTCTAGGTTATTGTTTGTCGGTTGACTAAGTCCGCACACTTTATTCCAGTGGTGACTTACTATTCTTCAGAGAGGTTGGATTAGATTTACATTTAGGATATTATCTGCCTGCACGACATACCCATTTCCATCATTTCTAATCGAGGCACGCAGTTCACATTGCATTTTTTAGAGTCTGCAGCGTGAGTTGGGCATGCGAGTTGAGGTGAGTACAACGTTTCATCCTCAACTGAACGGACTGTCTGATTGCACTACTCATATTCTGGAGGACATGTTATGTGCTTGTGTTATAGATTTTGGAGGTTCAGGGGACCAGCTTTTGCCTCTAGAAGAGTTCGCCTACAACAACAATTACTAGTCGGGTATTCAGATGGTGTCGTATGAGGCCATATATGGGAGGTGATGTCGTTCAGTGATTGGTCGCTTTGATCTGTAGAGGCTAGGTTGTTGGGCACTGATTTGGTTTTTGATGCTATGGAGAAGGTTAAGATTATTCAGGAGCGACGTCGCACAACCCGATCCCGACAGAAGAGTTATGCAGACTGGAAGGTTCGATATGTGGCATATACGGTGAGTGAGAAGGTTCTTCTTCGAGTGTCGCCTATGAATGATATGATGCGGTTCGGAAGAAAGGGAAAGTTGTGCTCGAGGTTTATTGTGTCGTTTGATATCTTCAAAGAATTGGGGAGTTTTCTTACAAGCTTGATTTAGGACTTCAACATTGTTCAACTTAATGAGAATTTTGTCTATGAGGAGGAGTCGAAGGCTATTCTAGCTCGGCAGGTTCGAAAGTTGAGATATAAGATTTTTCCTTCTATGAAAGTGCAATGGAGAGGCTAGTTGTTCAAGGAAGCTACGTGGGAGTCCCAAGCTCGATATGCAGAGTAGATACCCCCATATTTTCACCACTCGAGGTACTTTTCTATGTCTGTTTGAGGACAAACATTTCTTTTAGGGTGGAGAATGTGACGACATGATAGGTCGTCAAGAGTACTAGCCTTAGTATTCATGATTTGAGACCCCTGTAGCTTCATTTGATATTTCTTAGTTACGTGCATGGTCCGTGTCTATTTTCAAAAAGCATTTTGCGAAATTTTGAAGAAAATGAAAATTTTGACTAAACATATGTCTAAAGTTGACCACGGTCATTATTTTGGGCAAACGATGACCCCTGATCGATGTATTGTGATTTTTGACTTTTTCGTATGCTCGAAATTGAATTCGGAGCTCCCTAAATTGATTTTACTTGTTCCAAAAGTTGGCAATTTGAATGTTTAGAAATTCTTTAGGTTTTGACCGTAGCATTACTTTATGGTTATTGGGTTCGGATTTTTGTTTTGGGACTTGGAATAGGTCTGTTTTGCTATTTGAAACTTGTCTGCGGAATTCAGTGTCATTATGAGTTGGTTTGATAGGATTCAGATGCTTGGTTGTAGGTTCTTGAGTTTGTTTAAATTTCATGCTTTTTGATGTTTTTAGACTTTTGTGGATGTATGGTTTGGAGTCCTGAGAGCTTGAATGAGTTTCATATAGGCTTAAGACCATTCTTGGACTTAGATGACTGCTATTTCTGGTGTCTAGTGTCTTATGCTTCACAAACGCAAAGGGGAAAATTGGGCTGGAGTCTGGTTGTTCTTCGTGAACACGAGTTCTGGTTGTCAACGCGAAGCAATGGGGGCTTACCCTTCGCGAACGCGAAATGCATCTTGCGAACGCGATGCATTGTGGGACCTGGGGAAATGTCAGGTGGCTCTTCATCGCGAACGCGGAGGCTTGGTTGGGAATAAGCCTTTGCGAACGCGATGGTAGCTTCGCGAACGCCTAGGCCTTGTGTCAGTACCCTTCGCTAACGCGTCAGGTGCTTTCCGAACGTGAATAACATCTGATGCTCATCTATTAAAAAGCTGGAAGTCGGGATTTGACCATTTTCACCATTTTTGAAATCTAGAGCTCGGCCTAGAGACGATTTTGAGGAGGTTTTTCTTCCAAACTTCATCGGTTAGTAGTTTTAAACTAGTTTTAATATATTTCCATATTTTCCCATTGATTTTAACCTTTAATCCAGGATTTCCATGGTTGAAATTTAGGGATTTGGGTTGAATTTAGGGATTTGGAAATAATTGAGGTATTGACCTCAAGTTGAGGTCGGATTTTGAAACAAATGAGATAACCGGACCCGGGGATGAATGGATAATCGGGTCTTGGTCCGTACTCGGGTTTTGACTAAGCGAGCCCAGGGTTGACTTTTATTAGCCTTTTCCAAATGCATTAAAGATTGATCATTGTTTACTCGCTGGGTAGTTTCCAAAGCTTATTTTGAATTATTTGAATTGTATTTGGCTAGAATTGATTGGTTTAGAGGCTAATTCTAAAGTAAAACTCGTGGTTGAGTAATGATTTGGTTACGGAGTGAGATAAGTGTCGTGGTTGACTCTGATTTGACATGTAGGTCTATCTTCTACATGAATTATGTGTGAGACGGTGTATATGTAAGGTGACGAGTATATATGCATTGTCATTGGGTTTAAGAGTGCAATTGGAAATTGATTTTGTTGAACTATGCTATTGCATTGACTATGATTTCCAGGCCTTAGATTATTATTTCTAAAATTTTCTCCTTCGTATTTATTGCTTATTTTAAAGTTGTGGGATATTGAAAATTGAGTTTCTTCATCATAACACTATGATTGAAATGAAATTACTTCCCACCTAGCATTGGTACACAATATTATTTTTGTTGCTTGGCGAGGAAGAGTGAAAAGTACAAAGTGTGTTGACGTGCATTATTTTCACATTGATTGAGAGATTGTGAGGAATACAACATGAAGGGTGATGCCGTGCCATTTCATTTATCATACTTTATTATATGGTGAGGATGAGAGTAAAAGCATGAAGGGTGATGTCGTGCCATTATTGATTTTATTTCTTTTTTTGATTTCCGGATTGGTGATTTAATTTGTTGCATTGTTCTTTATTTCGCAAAAAACCTACTTGGTGATCTTTTACTTCTCGTTCTTATCATACTTCCCTTTCTACATGTTCTCTCATCGTTATTACTATAAATTCCCTACTTGTTATTTCTATTGCTTTATATATATATTTTCACAGGTTTTAGTAGGTATCTTGTAATAGTCTCGTCACTATCTCATAGGGGTTAGGTGTTGATACCCAATTTTTCCTCTCATATAATTCAAATATACATATATACTTTCAAAATAGTGCATGAGCATCATCAAGTATTTTTTCTAATTTTTCTATAATTTTTAAGATTTTTTAAGTCAATTTATTCCCATATTTATCATATAAATATCTATTAATTACCTTACAAATAACTTTTGTGATGATTTTATCATCTAACTTCATCATTTACATCCATATTAATTTTTAAATATTTTTGGTGCATTTATTATAATTACATTAGCATTTTGAAGGCTAAAATTGTACATTTTGCAATAATATCCATATGCATATATAATTATATTATTTATAAAGAAAACAAATTTTTGTATTTTTATAATGTTAAGTAATTATTTTAAATTATTTTCATGCACAAGTGATATTTTTGATATTTATTAATTATTTTTATAAATTATTTATGTATTAAAAAATGGGTATTTAAAATCTAGCTCTAAAATCTCCCATTTACGGATTTAACCCAACACCCTTACACCATCCCAATACTCTTGGCCCAAGACCTATTAGCGTAATCCCCATACCCATTTAAACACCTGTGATGACCCAAAAGGTCATTCTATGTTAATGTAGCTAAATCTGTGTTCCGAGGCCCCGAAAACCTGCGTTAATCTCACCTCGATATGCGTGCGCAGCCCGGGCGTGTAGCCGGGAAACGTTTATGCGAAAACTTGATGAAAAGTTGAAATTTATAATAATTAATTGATTAAAGTTGACTTTGGTCAACATTTTTGGTAAACGGACCCGAACCTGTGATTTGACGGTCCCGGAGGGTCGTAGGAAAATATGGGACTTTGGCGTATGCCCGGAATCGAATTCCGAGGTCCCAAGTCCGAGAAATAAATTTTTAAAGAATTTATTTTTTCTAAAAATAATAAAGACTTTTGAAAATGAATATTTATGTGAAACCTGTGTTACCGGGCCCGTATTATGGTTCCGGAGCCCGGAACAAGTTTAATATGTGTTATATGAGCTATCTGTAAAATTTGGTGTAACACGGACTTGGTTTGACATGTTTCGGATCAAAAATAGAAAATTTGATAGTTTATGAAGATTGAGAAAATTCTATAGATTTTGAAGTTTAATTCATTGTTTTTGATGTTATTTTGGTGGTTTCATTACTCGAATAAGTTAGTGGGATGCTTTGGGACTTGTTGGAACGCTCGGTTTGAAGTTCCGAGGGCTCGGGTGGGTCCCGCGATGTCCTTAGGCTAAAATATAGCTGTTGCAGGTCAGAGGGGTCAATTCTCTGAACCCACCACCGCGGTCCGCGGTGGGGGGGGAGGGGTGGGGCTTCGCGGCCGCTGTCGTGTTTTCGCGGTCCGCGGTGGAGGGGCTGGGTCACTGGTCCGACTTCGGAGGCTTATATATTTTGATCTACAAGGAATTTGGAGATAATGCGAAACGAAAGTTGTAGCCCTTCGTGTCTAGTGTCTAGAAAGGTAATCATAATTTGGACATATGTAGAGAACGTTATGGTCAACATACTAAAGCATGTCACTGCAGTCATTTTTCTTGATTTTCTTCAGCCTTTCTTGGTCTTTGCTTGCGCGGCCGCGGTCCATTTTTTGCTGACCGCGGTGGGGGACCTGAGAGGGGTATAAATAGACGGGAATTTCAGTTATTTTCATTTTTCAAAGCCCTAAAAACATAAGAGGCGATTTTCCAAACACTCTTTCTTCTCCAAAACATTAGTAAGTGATTTCTAACTCATTTTCTTTACTCCTTAACTTCTTTTTACAAGATTTCACCCTAGAATCTAGGCCTAAAATCATGAAATCAAAGTAGAAATTAGGGGTTTTGGGTAGAGTTAGGGTTTTGGGAATTTTGGGAAATTCAACCTCAATTTGGGGTCGGATTTCAAAACAAACTATATATTTGGGCTCGTGGGGGAATGGGTGATCGGGTTTTGGTCCGAGCCTCGTGTTTGGACCAAGCGGGCCCGGGGTCGAATTTTGGTATTTTCGGAAGAATGTTGGGAAATGTATAATTAGGCTTGGGAATTGGATTATTGAGTCATTATTGATGTTATTAAGCTAATTATGTCTAGATATTATCGTTTCAGAGTCGGGATCGAGAGGAAAGGCAGTGGTAGAGGCTTGATTTGCTATTTTTTGACCCGAGGTATGTGTCTTGCCTTACTTTGGTGAGGGAATAGGTATTTTGCCCTATGTGCTATGTGTGTTATCATGTTCAATGCATAGGTGAGGTGACGAGTACCTATGCATTGTGTGTCAAGTATGCCCGTGAGTCCGTTTTGCTTAATTACTTGTTATTACCTCAATGATCAATGTGTTATGAAGTAGTTCTTTTGGGAAGTTATGTACTCGTAAGGAATTGGTTATAGCTGAGACCCTTGCCGGGCAAATGTGTTGATTTTGTTTGTTATTCCCCATGTCGGGTGGTTATGAATTGAAATTTCGGTAATTGATTTCCTAGCTAAGTTGTTATTTGTTGTTGATATTACTTGGGTGAGGAAGAGAGTAAAGCACGAAGGGTGATGTCGTACCATTCATTTATTTATTATTGCAATGTGAGGAAGAGAGTAAAGCACGAAGGGTGATGACGTGCCATTCATTCATATTATTCATTTATTTATTATTGCAATGTGAGGAAGAGAGTAAAGCACGAAGGGTGAAGTCGTGCCATTCATTTCATTTATTATTGCAATCATTTCATATATTTACTTGTTGCATCGTGAGGACGAGAGTAAAAACATGAAGGTTGATGTCGTGCCATTCATTTATCTGTTTATTTGCTGTGTTCGACATCTCATTTTGCTTCTTACCTGTTGCCCCCTTGATTATCCCCGTATTGCTTGTTTGTCTGTTAAATATCTATTACTTCCTTGCTATATTTTTGGTAGAACTGTACATGTAGGTTATCGTTGTCGTGTCTAACCTCGCCACTACTTCGGTCGGGGTTAGGCTCGGCACTTGCTCAGTACATGGGGTCGGTTGTACTGATGCTACACCTGCACTTCTCTATATTGTGCAGATCCCGCAGCCGGACCCGGTGGACACTGATTGTGGGAGCATCCTTCAGTCCACTCCGGAGATTTCAAGGTAGACCTGCAGACGTTCGTGGGCCTTGGCGTCTCCTCCATCCTTATCTTTCCATTCTCTCTTGTTTTTCTTAGTTCTGAGACAGTTATGTATTATTTCTTCGGACCTTGTATTTAGTAATCTCATAGAGAGTTCGTGAGTTAGTGACTCCAGATTCTGGGATATTGTAAACGAATCGTGTTATGGGTATTTGTATGTAATTCAGAATTTATCTGCTTCCGCACTTAAAAAGGAATATAAAATGTTCTAGTTATTTCTGTTATTTCAGTGTTAATATGTTAATGTAATTGTGTACGTTGGCTAGTCTAGCGGGTGCAACGTTAGACGCATTCATGGCCCGAAGGAGGGATTTCGGGTCGTGACAACACCCTACCCAGGACCCTTTAAATCGTGACCGTTGATCTCTTAGATCAACGGTCCACATTACACCCGCCCCTTTAACTTTACCAAACCCCTAACCCTAATCCCATTTCCACCCATCCGCCGCCCTAATATCCTCTCATCTCTCTCACCCTATGAACCCTAATCCGCCGTCACCCCTAATCCCTCTCCTAATACCCCTTCTGACGGGATTCCCCTCTTATTTTCTTACCATATTGACACCTTCTCGCTACTGGTCGACTCGTTATGGTGTTACTTAGTACTTGCCTAAACATGACAAGTACTATCTCTCCAATTCTGCTCTATTTCTGGTACCTGGACTATATTCCGTTTGATTTTTACATTATATGAGTCCGATATTGTTTCGATTTCTGAGATTTACACCTTTCCTAAAAAACTAGGTTTACCAATTTTATCTCTTAAATTGATTTCAAATTGATTTTGCATGTTTCTTTCCTTGTTTTGTTGTTTATTTTTTTACTTTGTTTTCCTTATATGCTTGCCGATTTTTTTTTTGTCAATATTTCCTCTGCCTAATTTAGGGTTTTCAGATCTCTTTAGATCGGACCTAAAATTAGTTTGATTCTCTGATTTAGATGTTATTTATGTCCAAATTCGTTTTATGCTGCTGTTTTGTATATATTCAACTAATATTTGTTTTCCTAAAAAAACTAGGATTTTTAGATTTCTTTGAATCGAACCTAAATTGGTTCGATTTTTCTGATTTTAAGTGTTCTTATGTCTATGTTCATCTATATTATACCCGTGACCAATTTTTGTTATATTTCTATCAATATCTGCTTTCCCTGAAATTAGGGTTTACCTATTTCCCCCTAAATCCGATTTTATTGACTCTGCATGCTATGGTTTCCTTATTTATATTCAATTTTACAGAGTTTCCTTGTATACTTGTTAATTTCTTCTACTATATAGACCCCTCCCCTTTTCCCCTTTTAAGACAGTCTCGAAACACTTTAATCCCACTAAAAACATAGGGTTTTGGCTCTGTATTCTCTTTGCTATCTCATTTTACTTCTAGTCTTGGCCGGCTGAAAGCCAAGGACAAATATTCTGGGCTCTCGACCCTTGTGGTGTTATTCTTGTTTTCTTGCCTAATTGGTGAGTGACTATCCCTTTGCCATTTTATTTCTATGCACCTATGACCTGTGTTTACGATCCAACATGTTTAAAGTTTATTTTGGGCATGATTCTGCCAATTGCATGTTTATATGACTTTCTTTAGTTCTATAATTGATGCCATCAGTTCTGAGACTAGTTATTTTAAATAATATGAATCCTCTTAGGGATTAGCTTAATGACTTCTAACTTGTTTCCTGTATGCTGTTCTGAACTTTCCCTGAACTTCGCATCTTTAGGATAATACTAGTATGTTTATCAGTTAATCTGTCCTGAATCTTTACAAAGTTTGCATTGTTATTAAACCTTTTTTTGTCACTCATGTGTCCTGATAACTTGCCCTTTAGTATGTCTTTCATTTGGCTGGATTCCACATGATTATTTAACTTTTTGCCTTAATACCATGCCTAAATGTTGTTTTTGATCGAACCAAGCCGTCTTTAATGTTAGCATGTACACTTATCCTAATTAGGCCTCTCAGACTTTAACTTAGTAAGTACTATGCACATGAGCATGAACAACTTTGCAAATCTTGCCAACTTGTCTTCTTAATGCAATTCTGCCTATATATTCAAACCTTGTTGTCTACTATTCTGTGTTTTGAACACTGTCATGTTGGATTCCTAAAATCAAACATGTTTTAAAATATGTCCCTTGACCATTGCCGGCTTATGCTACCTTAAACCCCTATTCTTAGGTCCTTTAGGTTCTATCCTTAACTTCCCAGTGTGAGCACTACTCGGGGTCCATATGAGACCCTTGTGAACTCTGACACACTGGGGTTTGGTTTCTAATCTTCTTGAACTGTATATGAGAATTTGTTCTCTAGTGTGAGCATTGCCCTGGGTCCTTGAAGCCCTTGGGAACTTTGACACACTAAAGATCTGGGTTCTGTGTAATATGGGTGAATCATTCACCACTGATTGTTTTGTACCTGTGAAAATGAGCCTTGGAGGTGATATTAGTTGAAGGCCTGGATTGCCCAGGTGTATTTGGGCATGTTAAAGGATCTCTATAGTTATTTTATTATGTAATTCATTCATTAACCTGGTCTGTAATAATTTTGTAACAACCAATTCTGGGGTAATTGGTAAAATCGGGAAGGGTTTCTTGTTTTCATTTGCAAAATCAGGTAGAAATCCTACCTATAGGATCTTCATTTATGCTGTTGGTTCTGCTTATAAGTTTCATATTATGTTTGTTGAAATTGTATAAGTTATATATTGTGTTTACATACTAGAAATCCTGCCTATAGGATTAACGATATGGTCTGTTAGAAATCTTGCCTTTAGGTGCGTCAATTTGCCCAATAAACGTGTGTTAGCAATCATGCTTATAGGACCAATATTATGCTTAATTGTTTTCTGGCTCAATGTGTTTAAATTCTTGCTCATACTGCTTAAGGATAGAAATCATGCCTATAGGATTAAAAATCAGATCAAAGATAGAAATCATGCCTATATGATTAAAAATCAGTTCAATTCTAGAAATCATGCCTATAGGATTCTATTAACTAATTCTGAGTACGATTATCACTGTCAATCACATAGATAACATGCCTACAAGATTAATAATAATTCCGGACTTATGCTTGTGATATACTGTTATTCATTATCATATGAAACGCCCAGATACTACATAGAATTAAAATCAGTAGGCAAATGGAAATTTCATAAGTTCTTAGGCTTGAATCCATGCATAATTGGTGATTTTTATGTAATGGGATGTGTATGGAAGGCTCTACTAAGTTTGAATGAGGTATTAGGACTGGTTGGTAAGTTTGGTTGAGGTCCCGGGGGCCTCGGGTGTGTTTCGGGTGCTCAAACGGGCATTTTTAGCCTTGTGTATTTTGCTGGTTTTCTGGTGTTATTGCAGCAACTTTTTCTTCATTGCGATCGCGTGAGAGAATCCGCGATTGCGTAGGGCAGGTGGAGGCGGGAAGGATTTTTGTTCTCTACAATCGCATAAAGAGGTTCGTGATCGCATTGGTTGGGCAGCTTACCCACTGTGTTCGCGTGGGCAACATTGCGTTCGCATAGAAGAATTTAGGCAACAGGCGTTTGAGTGTATTTCTACGCGGTCGCGTAGGCTTGAGTAGGTTGAGGAACGCATTCGCGAGGAGTTCCCTGTGTTCGCGTAGAGGAAATTCTGGGCATGTGTTGGTTACACTTCGCGATCGCGACTGGAGGTCCGCGATCGCACTGAAGAGGAACTGGACAGAACATAAAAGACCCAAAATCGAGGGTTTGAACCATTTTTCATATTTTGAACTTGGGAGCTCGGGAAAGTGCGACTTTTGGGGAGATTTTCACATGGGCAATTTGGGTAAGTGATTCCTACTCGGCTTAGACTAATTTCCATGATTATGCTCTTAAATCTACCCTTTAAATTCGAATTTATGGTGGAAAATTGCGGAAAACATTGGATAAAGTTCCTAGGCCAAAATTTTGAGTTTTGATCAGGATTTTGGTATCCGATTTGAGTAATTCTTATATGGTTAGACTCGTGAGTGAATGGGTGTTCGGAATTTATAATATTTACCCGATTCCGAGACGTGGACCCGGGGGACCTTTTGGACAATTTTCCTAATTTCGCGTATTAGCTTCGAACTAATTAGCTATATTGATTCCTTAAAGTTATATTTACATTATGAAATTGAATTGAATAGATTTGGGCCATTCGGAGTCGGTTACTCGTGGCAAGAATGTGGTTTTGAGTTGAATAGCGCAGTCGAGGTAAGTGGCTTGCCTAACTCTGTGTTGGGGACTTCCCCTTAGGTTGTTTTGATACTAATTGTTATATGGACGCCGTGTACGTGAGGTGACGAGTATTTACGCGGGCCATTGTTGCTTAATTCCAATTTTCCTACACATGCCATAAATCATTTTACTCCTTTTCACTATTTAATGTGCTACTTGTGTAGTTTAGATTAGGAAGAAGCATGCCTACCTGTTTTACCTATATTCCCTATTTGATACAATGTGTATCATGTTAGCTAGTATTTATCTTGTTCTATCTGTGACACTTTTCCTGAGTTGTTTAAATACACCGTATCCGGCATTCATTCGCATTGCATGTTTAAATTGGGACTACGAACGTATTCCGGGAGCTTCCCCCCTGTACTGCATATTTAAATTGGGACTACGGACGTATTTCGGGGGCTTTCCCCCTGTACTGCATATCTAAATAGGGACTACAGACGTATTCTGGGAGCTTTCCCCCTGTACTACATCTTTACATTGGAACTACGAGACGTATTCCGGGAGATTCCACCGTGTGATACATTGTGTTGAGCCAAGGGCTCCCTGTTGCTGTTTTAGTTTCAAATTATTTTTTTCTACTACATACCTTAGCTTTTATATCTTCTGTACTTTTTAAACTGTTTTACTTATGAAAATCCAGTAGAGCCTTAATCTGACCTCGTCACTACTTGACTAGGGTTAGGCTTGGCACTTACTGGGTACCAATTGTGGTGTACTCATGCCCTTTCATGAACATGTTTTTCGTGTGCAAATCCAGGTACTAGAACTCCGTTTCGTGGCTAGGGTTCCGAAAAACTGCTTCAAGAAGACCGAAAGGTAATTCTGCCGCATCCGCAGAATCCTTCGAGTCACCTTCCGCTCCAGACTTAGATAGATGTCATGTATTTTCCCTTACGTTGTATAGAGCTACTTTTGAGATAGAGCTTGTGACTAATGTGGTATTCCGGGTTTTGGGAGTTATAATTGTACATGCCGAGTGACTATGTTATATCTATTTATGTTACTTTCTGTCTTTATTTTATTATATTTATTTTCCGCAAATTTAGGCTTACCTAGTCATAGGGACTAGGTGCCGTCACGATACCTTCCGGAGGGTAAATCGGGTCGTGACATTTACTCTCTTGATAGGCCTCTCGATACCTAGAAACAATTGGTTGGAAGATATGACGCCAATGACGTCTCTATCATTCCTGGATACTGAATCCCAACGTTTGTAGCTTTATATCCAATGTATGGACTATTCACAACCTTTCGCATTTGAGTATCTCGTATGTTATTCACCTTAACCTTACTTACCTTAAAATCTTGCATCACATCTTGTATCTTTTTCATGACCTTCCTTCCACATAAGTATAATTCATATCCACAACTTGAAGCTCTATTATAATACTTGCACCTCTGGTGCATACATAATCCAGTGGGAGATTCCTACTGACTTCTTATGAGGCTGGTATTCTTCTAACTAGCTTCATCATAGAGCCATTATAGAATATGGTTATTGTACTATCTCTCTTGTACCTCTAATATTAAGAGTGATTCTACAATGTTCTCAATCACGAGGTCTCTAATTTTTTGGGTCCAATAATCATACTCCTGATTTACTTAGTTAATGTTATCCTTTAGTTTCCTCTTCCTTTTGATCAGCCTTCATGTAGGCTTAAGCTATCTTCCGATATGCGGCTCCTGGTATTAGATATTACTTTAGCCTTTCATGGGCGCTATGGAATATCCATGATACAATCATCTAACAATTCAATCCTTTATTTATGACATGGAATCAATTCTTCCTTTTAGCTTATACTAGAACCTTCTACGGCTATATGTTTGTCAACATATATGCTGCATGGATAATACTTCGAACTCTTAAGTGCATTCATAACGTAACCAACTCTGGACAATTGATCGAATAATTCCTTTTGTTCCTTCTCAGCTTTCTTTAAACGTAAGCTATTACTTTTCCTAGTCTTTCTGCCCCCTTGTTGCGTGCATACTTAGATTATCTTAGTACCCACATATATTGGAATTCCATACAACTCATATGATCTTGAATATCACTTCTGATTTTTCTCACCGTTCATTAGCCACGGTATGTGCCACCTTCTTATGGAGTGCATACAATGTTGTTGTGAAACTGTTGTTACATGACAATTTCCTCTTTAGGTCACTATGCTTAGTTTAAAGCCTTCTTCCTTATTTCCTCAACTAGTCTTTCATTGTAGTACTTAAGGAGGACCCTCTAATTCTTGCAAAGCTGCAAGCTTAATACAACATTTTTCCGACGAAATTTTTGATGTTCTTTCTTACTTGTAATTATCCTTACTTACTTACCTTCATGCCCTTGTGCTTGTATGGTTTCTTCTGAACTGATGTTTTGACTATCTTCCCAGTGGCACTATCTTTTATTCCCGTAATACTCATATGGTACCTTTATAACTTCCCCAACTCGTATATGAATATATCTCAAATATTACAATGTCATAACTACGAGGCTGAATTCCCCATGTTAGTGTTCACTATGTTTATCTTGCATGATCTGCTGATTTGTCTTTAACCTCTTGGCTAGTCATAACTAGGCTCTCCCTGGATCAACTACTAACTACTCGTTGGCCCATTCTCATATCTATAATCCACGTGATATTTCTTGGGTTATTTCCTTTTGTCTAAATTTACTTCTAGCACTGGCTCCTTATCTATAAATAACATCTCGGGCAGGAACCCTTACTTCCTTTCCTTAACGTCGTGTTTGAATAATGTTCTGGAATCGTAGCATATCTGTAGGATTTGAATAAGTGCAATCTCACCCCTTTCTCATTTTTATCGCACTCTTCACTTACCATTCCATAGTCACTAGAACAACTTAATTCTGGCTTAATGCCACATCACTCCATATTCCCCCCTTTAGGGGAGTACTAAGAGTTGGAGCTACGAGGATCTACCTATAGATGTTTTACCTTTTCATCTTCGACGTATTTTCATATCATCGATGACTTTTGCTTTCCAGGCTGTAATCTTTCTGTATCAAGGATAACGAAATTTCCTTACTCGTGGGGGTGACACTTAGTGTAACTGACACATACAGTCCCTTAAGCTTAACTTTGCTCACACTGCTTGCTTTAGGGAAGTGTCTTCCTGAATGACCATTCTCTGACTCTTTCATGAATCTTCTTCTGTTGTCTATTCTATTATCACCAGAACGAAATTTGAAATTCTCATGATGTCGACCATTATCAAATCACTCAGTCCCTAATACATGATTATTTTATCTTGTTCTCCAACCCATACTAATTTCTATTACTCTGAAGGTCTAGCTTTTCCCTCTGGTAATCACATTAGAGTCACGAACTTATTTCTCGAAATAAGGATATGACTTTATGGCCTATACTCTTTTGTTGTCTCAAGGCCTATCTCCTCTCATTTTTTCGTTCACCTGACTATAGACTCGGTAATACTGTCATTCTTTTATCTACCGTTGCCATCCATGTATCACACCTTACTCATAATGCTTCCTTATCTAGCTGTACTATTCTAGAGTGCACCATCTGGGTGTCTCACATGGAGATCTATTATCACATTTGCTATATCCTTCGGAAATGTCAACTATAGCAAACAATCCATTTACCATTTTGGGTTACTCTAACCCAAGCCGGATTCTGATATCCCGTTCTTCCCTTAAACTACACCTATTAGCCCCCATAGGGCATAACTGAAATGGGTGTGGCCAATTGTACATACCTCTGTTACTGTTGAAGGTAACTCAAAATGCTTATATCTCTCTTCCTGAATTGTAGATAATATTCATCTTTACTAACTGGGTACCTCATACATTGCTTCACCTTGTGTCTTTTACTTGTTGAAATTTATATCTATCTTCTAAATCTCTCATTTCTTTTCACCATAGGGGTGGATAGATATTCTTGCCTTAAGGCTCCTTATCAAGAAGCTTGCACGTCTTAGTATCCACATATTCTGCTAGAGACCTTACATTTACTCATCATAATCATGATGCAAAATTGAGTTCCTATAACTCAATTCTTCCACAACCATATACAATAACTTACCTACTTTCTTTCTAGATGCCGGTATCGTTGTATTACGAATATAATAGAATTTAGGAATTTGAATTTCTACGACTGAGTTCTACCACATGATCTAGAGTAAGAAGAAAGATTGACAGTACTAAATACCCGATAGCCTCCTGCTTATAAGTGTGGTGCACAACACACCCATAAACAAGACTCTAATGGACTCGACTTGTAGACTCCCTAGGACAGAACTGCTCTGATACCACTTTTGTCACGCCCCAAACCTGAAAAGGCGTGGTCGGCACTCGGTGCCTCACCTATCCTCGCGAACCAACTTGCGACTAAGGGACTCTGAACATATAATTTCATACTTTGGACATGGGCCACATTGCAAGATAACTGCAAATGCTGACTAAACATCAATATAAAGCTGAGCCGACAAGGCCGACATAACTACTACAACTGGCAAACCAACAAAATATATATACAAGGCTTACAAACCCCACATATTGCACTAGCTGACAAGACATGTCTACAAGCCTCTACTAATTGATCCACTGTGACCGAAAAAGGGCCCCGACCTACTTATAACATATATACATATATAAAAAGATGTACATAAAGCTCTAGACCCGTCAACTCCGAAGAACGCGGAGCTTACCGATCAAGCTGAACTCGGGCAACACCTACTGAGGAGGTCTACTCGTCTTTCTGTCTGAGCCTGCACACATGAAATGCAGCGTCCCTGGCAAAAGGGACATCAATACGAAATAATGTATCGAGTATGTAAGGCAAAAAATTAACTGAAAGCTAAAACTGAACTGATAATATAATAACTTAAAGTAACTGAGAGTCAAATATAATTTGAAGATATGCTTACCTGCTGATACTGACTCAACTCTCTCAATATAGTAAGTAAAATAGTTGTCCGGCGTTATAGGATTCAATATATATATATATAGGATCGGTATATAACTTACCATCTGATCACAGGTTGCCCAACAGGGGCCTGCCCACCGATTATAGCTTGATGGTGGTGAAAATATTGTAATATTGTGTGTGTATATATATATATATAGGATCGGTATATAACTTACCATCTGATCACAGGTTGCCCAACAGGGGCCTGCCCACCGATTATAGCTTGATGGTGGTGAAAATATTGTAATATTGTGTGTGTATATATATATATATATATATATTGACTGGAAGAAAACAATACTCAATTGAATATAAAGTCTCGATAAGAGAGACTACTGTCATTTATGAGACTAGGATAATGTATAAATTTGAGAGTATGAACTTCTCTTTATGCCTCGTTATCAAACACATGTAATTTCGAAACCATGCCAAAATAAAAGAAGGGCTTAGCCTTAATATACCCAAGCTGATTCTCTTGACAGTCCCTCCAATACACGCCAATTGTGACAAAACACATAATGACAGATCGAAGTAGGGAAACATCCGTATGATATTCTTGAGAAAGATTGCACTCTTCTTCAATAGAATACCACTCACGTTCCTGCTACCACAATATACAAATCTTTATCAACCCCATTTTTTTAAAAATATCCAAATGGTGTCTATGCGCATCGAATTCAGAACAAGAGAACATGTATTCTAGCATGAGAAATTCGCACTTGTCTGAAACTGTAGGAACAAAATAGGCTGGCTTTTGGTATGGATGAAAAGCTTTGTCTTTTGTTGTAGTGATAGTAGGATAAGCAAAGTCATTTGAAAAAGACTTAGAACTGAAGCTGCAAATGTGCTGAAAGTATAAGTGGGGTTTTGGATTTCGAAGGAGTAGTTTTGTTTCGTGTTTGTATTAGAGCTGCGATAAACATAGTTAAAAATGGTCACCGCTAATAGAGATTAAAAATATTTTGCTGCCTCATTTCCATACTCCCACGTGGAGTTTGTCCCCTAGTACTTATCCAAAATTCTCACTTAATTATTTATCCACAAACTTCTAACTAATTTGTTAACTTCCCACTCAAATTAATAATTAACTAATTATTCACATAATTAAAAATTATCTCAAATTATATAAAATACTACTCACTTTTAACACATTTTATACACCTTACTATTATAGTCATGTGGTACCTTGTATGTTACTAGTCCATAAATATCGGGTATTTTAGCTCGGGCCGTATTTTATCTCAAAATGTCAAACTTCGACGAAATTTATTTTCTTCGATTTGCTTACCCTCTCACCTTCACGAATTTACCGATTACTTGTTTGAAATATCATAATGCTTATAATCTTAAAATAATCTCATTTCCGAACTTACGTCGATTAACTTACGACGAAACTTTAACGTATGAAAATATGGTTTGTAACATCTCATTTCCGAGATTTCATCAATTTATTTATGGCGTACTTTCACGTACGAAACATGGGGTGTAACAGTACAACTAGAAAAAAACATAAAAATGGTCCTGGCCCCCCCTCTAGGACGACCTCTACCCACCTGACCTCACCCCTAAACGGCGGTGCAGGTATAGCAGCAGCTGGAGCAGAGCCCACTGCTTGAATACTTTGTTGTGGTACACCAGCCTCAAGTTTGGGACAATCCCTCATCATGTGCCTAGTATCCCCACACTTAAAGTAACCTCTCCGCATACGTGGCTATGAAAGATGTTCGGAATGTGTACTCTAGGACCATGGATATCTGAAGCACCCTATGAAACCTGAAGTGTAGGCTAAACTACCTGACCCACAGAACCTCTACCATGACGCACCTTGCTACCAAAATAGGGATCAGTAGATCCTCCCGGTCCACGAGGCCTCTTAGCCTCCTTATGCTCCCTCTTCTAGCCCCGTACACCCTCCATCCTTTGAGCGGTCTCTACTATCTGCTAAATGAAGTATCTTTCTCCAACTCTTGAGCCATTCTAAATAAAAAACCATAACCGAGTCCCTCGATAAATCTGTGTACTCGCACTCTAACTGTAGGAACCAAGGTAGGTGCATGTTAGGACAACTCACAGAGTCTTATGGTGTACTCTGACACTCTTATAATTCCCTCGCATAGCTGGTCGAATTCTGTGCTCCACTATCCTTGAGGGTCTGGGGAAATAACTCCCTCAAAAACATCTCTAAACATCGAGTTTAAGTGAGTGGTGCCGCATCAGCTAGCCTACCCTCCTCGTAAGCTTGCCACCATATAAACGCCACTCTTGACAGCTGAAATGTAGTAAAAGCAACTCTGCTTACCTCCACAATATCCACGGTGCAGAAAATAAAGTGGCACTTCTCTAGATAATCTGGCGCATCCTCAGTAGTTGTGCCACTGTAAGTAGGAGGATCATACTTCATGAAGCTCTTAAGCCTCTTCTGCTCCCCCTCTGATGCCTCTAGCCTAACCTTAGGTGGAATCAAAATAAAAAGTTGTACCGACATAACACCCAGACCTTGACGGCGGGAGTCTGAGCTCCTCCCGCAGTCTATGAAGTAGTTGGTGCCACCGTCAATCTCACTTGAGCCAATGTACCAAACATGCTCAGGAATTGCGCTAAAGTTTGCTGAAGTACCGGGGTAGCAACAGGAGCCTCTGGTGCTGCCCCCCAGTCGGAGCTACTGGTGGCTCCTCCGCTGTTGCTCCGGCAGGTGCTTTGGAGGTAGCACGTGATCCTCCTCGGCCTCAGTCTCTGCCTCAATGTCAAGATCCAAATCTCAATATGTTGTGATGAATCCTATCACATAACTAGGCAAGCCGATAATCATAAACTAACTACACAATTTTAATATTAAAAGCATGATGTAATAGGGTTAACAGTGAAAATCTCATAAATAACTGATAAGGACAACTACAACTCAATTAAAAATCCCCAAAATCAGAGTGTCACCGAGTACATGATCTACCAAAAATCAACAAGGTTTAAATCCATAATACGAACTATCTAAAAGATAGAAGAGTACACAATAAAACTAAAGGAAAGAGAGTCGAGGTCTGCATGTGTCAAAGCAGCTACCTCAGTAGTCTTCTAGCAGATATTGTTCCACGTCTAGCAAGTGCCGTGTCTAGATGTACCTGGATCTGCACATGAAGTGTAGAGTATAGTATGAGTACAACCGACCCAATGTACTCAATAAGTAATAGGACTACCCTTTGGTTAGAAGCAGTGACGAGCTCAGAAATGTACAGTTCAAATCAAGATAATATCAGTACAAATATGACATGGATATTACAGTAATAACTCCAAGAAATCCCATAATACATTCATACACATTACAGAAATCTGGACATGCTGTAACGACCCAACCGGTCATTTTGCGTATTAGGATTCCGTTCCTTTAAATGAAACCTTCCATATTGGCTATTCGTGCTTTATGACTTGCGGGAGCGGGTGGTTCCGGATTTGGGAATGGTTTGGGTGGTTTAGGAACACTTGGTTCCTTAAGGTTGGCCTATTTGGCCAAGTTTGACTTCGGTCAACATTTTGAGCAAACGACCTCGGAATCGAGTTCTGACAGCTCCAGTAGCTCCGTATGATGATTTCGGACTTGGGCGTATGTTCGGCTCAGGTTTTCGATGACCCGGGAGCATTTCGGCGCCCGAAATGGAAATCAAAATTTCTTTATGTTTGAAATTTGATTTGGAAGGGGATTTTATGCTATCGAGGTCCTAACGGAATTCCGAGATAGGGAATAGTTCCGTATAGTCATTTACGACTTGTCGGCAAAATTTGGAGTGATTCCGAGTAGTATAGACCCGTTTGGCGCAATGAAGTGAATTCTAGAGTTCTTAAGTTCTTAAGTTGATTCAATTTGGTTTCAGGGTTGAATTCTTAGTTTCGTTGTTGTTTTGCATGTTCCGGAAGTACGAGCGAGTCGGTATCATGAATACATACTTGCCGGTGCTTTTGGACGGGGTCTTGAGGGGCTCGGGTGTGTTTTAGACCCCCGGGAGCTAAGTTAGAAAAACCAGAAATTCTGCTATCTGGTTTCCTTCTCTGCGATCACAGAAGGTGGGTTACGATCGCGGAGAAGGATTTTGCTGGGCTGTTGATTGTTCTCTGCGAACGCAGCCTCCCCTTTGCTATCGCAGAGGTCTGGGTTCCACACCTTCGCGATGGTAGCCTTTTCTCGCGATCGCATTGAGTCGCATCTGGGCCGGGTGAGTTTGTTCTTCGCGATTGCAGGACCTCTGCCGCGATCGCAGAGGTCAGGCCAATTGGCCTTCGCGATCGCAGGACACCTATGTGATCGCATAGTGTCGAGTCTGGGGGCCGGGCACTTTGTTCTTCGCGATCGCAGGCCTCAGGTCGCGATCGCATAGAAGTATTATCTGGGCAGTTTAATTAAATATGGGAGTTGGCCATTTTCCACCATTCCCACCTTCTTCCTTGAGCTTTTGGAGACATTTCAAGAGAGCTATTCCACCATTGTTGTCAAGGTAAGTAAGACTCCATAATATTTCTAGCTTTAACATCAATTCCTAGTTAAATCCCCCTTCTAAATCCTAAAATTTATGAAATTGGGTAGTAATTTAGGGATTTTGGGAATCTTATGAATTATCATTTTAGCCATGAATTCTAGCAAGAACTTGCATAATTATGATCCTTAGACTCCGGGTAATTGATTCCTTCAAGAATTTTTGAAATCCGAACGTGTGGGCCCGGGGTCGAAATTCTGAAAACCCTCAAGAATTCTTAATTTTGGGATTTCTTATTAACTCTCCTTATTTGAGCTTAGAATTGATTCAATTATACTATATTTGGCTAGTTGCGAGCCGTCGAGTGTAGATTTCGAAGATTCGGGCGCATCTATGATTTGAGGGGAGATTTCGTCGCGAGGTGAGTCTCCTTTCTAACCTTGTAAGAGGGAATTGTCCCCACAGGTGTTCTATGTGTTGTATGTCTGTGTTTGGGGGCTACGTGCGTACCACGTGATGAGAGTCCGTACGTAGCGACTACTATTGTCACGTCCGGGTAGCTTAGGACAGCAGCATGCCATGTATTCTGCCTTAAATGAACTATATGCTTACATTCATGCTTTTATATGTTACTGTTTCCCTGAGCTTTCATTTACTTAAATAATTGGAAATGATTGTGGTGAAATGAACTTTACATTCTGTGTGCGCATGTTGTCGCTTGGTAATTTACATCCCACGAGCGATATGTAATTTCCTTCACTCTTATGGGAGAGGGCCGTACGCCACGACAGATTTATAGTGCACTATTGGTACGGGCCGGTCGATTCCCCGGCAGTGCACTGGGATTTAATTAAGAATGCACTTTTGGTACGGGCCGGTCGATCCCCGACAGTGCATGGACGAAGTTACACTATGATATGATATGATTACATTTATAGACGCACTCTTGGTACGGGCCGGTCGATCCCCGACAGTGCATGGACGAAGTTACACTATGATATGATATGATTACATTTATAGACGCACTCTTGGTACGGGCCGGTCGATCCCCGGCAGTGCATAGCTATGCTTCCTCATGACTTTGACCGGTTATCTTACTCCTGTGTGCGCATGTCTGTTTGGTACCATTTTCCTGATTTGTGATTTGACAGATTTTTGGGAAGAGGGACAAGTAAGTTGATAATACTTTCAATATTTATTTGGAAACTCTGTATTCTCTTTGCAACTATGGTGCACTGTTTACATGTCTACTGCTTTGCTTGTATCCTGTTTATACTATCACTGTTGGACCTTAGTGAGTATCGAGTCGACCTCTCGTCACTACTTCTTCGAGATTAGACGGGATACTCACTGGGTACATATTTATTTATGTACTCATGCTGCATTTCTACTCTTCTGTACTTGACTGTACAGGTCTGGAGGCTTGTATACCTGATCATCAGGCCGGTGCTAGGTATTGATCGCGTGTCTATACTTCACGGTGAGCTGCTCTTCCTGGCGGCTTCCTGGCAGCACCCTGGAGTTTTTTTGGTCATATTCTCTGTCTATTTCATTAAGACTGAGGCTCTGTATATATTTTAGACATTGTATATTCAGTAGTTGCCCGTGACATTCGTGACACTATTTCCTGGCACACACGTAGTTTGTATTTTGGGTTTGGGATGTGTATCTATATATGTGGTTCAGTTTGGCACTGTTCCTTTATATTTTCATGATTTTAATGTCGTATCATGCTAGCATTATGTTAATTGTTTAAAATTGGTAATTTCCGACATGCTTAGATCATACGGGCAAGGGGATAACATCTAGTGTCTTCTATATCGGCTTGCCTAATCCCGTTGTTGGGCGACATCGCGACCTGAATTAGGATTTGGGTCGTGACAATGTGGTATCAGAGCCCTAGGTTCACGTAGTCTCACGAGTCACGGGCAAACCCAGTAGAGTCTTGCGGATCGGTACAGAGACGTCTGTACTTATCTTCAGGAGGGTATAGGGTGTTAAGAAACTCCTCATTGTTCCGATCCTATCGTGCAATCTATGATGTACTCAAATTTATCTTCTACTCTCTCACAGATGGTGAGGACGCGTGCTTCTCATGTTCCTGATCCAAGGGAGGCCGCTACCCCCGCCGCTCGAGGCCGTGCTAGGGGCAGGGGTAGGGCTCCTGTTCGAGGTAGGGGATGAGGGCGTCCCAGAGCTGTACCAGTTGCACCGCTTGAGGATCCTATTATCGAGGAGCAGGATGAGTTGCCTCCAGTTGCTCCTGCTCCAGCGGATTTTATGACGGCGCCAGGCTTCCAGGAGGTCATGGGCCGCATGTTGAGATTTATGGACACCATGTCCCAGGAAGGCGTACTTCCAGTAGACCCTGCTACTTCCCAGGCGGAAGGGGGAGTTCAGACCCCTACCGCTCAGGCCACCGGACAGGCAGCAGCACATCACACTCGGGGTACACCGTACGTGGGTGGAGTTCAGCCTATCGTAGCACAGCCAGATCCCAGGCCAGTCGCAGAGGGTGACCAGCAGAAGATGCTTGATAGATAGACCCGACTTCGCCCTCCAGTCTTTGGGAGTGAGAGGGGTGAGGATGCCCAGGATTTCATCGACAGGTTTAGGGACAGACTGCACAATATGAGGATACTAGAGTCACATGGGGTGGACTTCACCACATTTCAGCTTGAGGGTAGAGCTCGCCGCTGGTGGAAGTCATATGTTCTTAGCAGGTCAGCGGATTCTCCTTCTGTCACTTGGAGTCAGTTCACTCATCTATTCTTGGACAGATACATTCCGCCGTCCGAGAGAGAGGAGCTTCGGGGTCAGTTTGAGAGGTTAGAGCAGGGGCAAATGTCTGTGACGGATTATGAGGTGAGGTTTTCAGAGTTATCTCGCCATGCTCTTATGATATTTCCCACTGATGCCGAGAGGGTACGGCGATTCGTGGCAGGTTTACATCCGGGTATTAGGACCTCCATGGACAGAGAGGTAGAGATGGGTACCCCATACTAGCTGCTAGTCGAGATAGCTCGACGGATTGAGGGTTACCGTACGAGGAGCAGGGAGCAGGGTCAGCCAGGTCAGCAGGACAAGAGGGCCAGGTTCACAGGTGACTTCAGGGGTGCTCCAGCTAGGGGCAGAGGTAAGTTCGGAGGCGGCCAGTTCAGTCGGCCTTCATATTCAGCACCTCCACTACCTCCCAGGGGTATTTCAGTGAGGCCTCAGTCTAGTGCCATGTCAGAGCGCTCTTACCATCCACCAGCCATCCAAGGTGCACCCAGCAGTTACTCCAGCCGTCAGAGATCTTCCAGTTCCTATTTCAGTGCCTTGTCAAATGATTCTTACCGCCCTCCAGCTATCCAGGGTGCTTCTTCTTCGGGACAACAGACTATGGCACCTAGAGGTTGTTTCGAGTGTGGGGCGCTGGACCATATGATCAGGCAGTGTCCCAGGTATCGGGGCAAGGCCGTGCAGCAGAGTCACCAGCCTATGATTTCAGCACCAGCAGTTCGACCACCTAGGGGTGGGGGTCAGGTTGGCAGGGGCCGTCCTAGAGGGGGAGTCCGGTCAGGAGGGGGTCATTCAGCTCCAGCTCGCCCTGGGGGAGCTAAGTCTTCAGGTTCTGCAGCCAGATTCTATGCTATTCCGGCCAGATCTGACATAGTGGCCTCAGACGCCGTGATAACAGGTATCATTTCAG
The DNA here is from genome assembly GCA_005239495.1 of Nicotiana undulata. NCBI lineage: Eukaryota > Viridiplantae > Streptophyta > Magnoliopsida > Solanales > Solanaceae > Nicotiana > Nicotiana undulata. The sequence goes on from ML241836.1 coordinate 51,241, forward strand.
TCTGTGGTAGGGAGGCTTCAATGTTATTTGATCCAGGGTCTACGTATTCATATATCTCAGCATTGTTTGCTCATTTTCTGGATGTTCCTCGTGAGACTTTGGGTTCTCCTTTGTATGTGTCCACTCTTGTGGGCGATTCTGTGGTGGTAGACCGGGTCTACCGATCTTGTGTGATTACCTTTTGTGGACTTGAGACTAGAGCCGACCTGTTATTGTTGGATATGGTTGATTTTGAGGTTATTTTGGGCATGTATTGGCTATCTCCTTATCATGCTGTGTTAGATTGCCATGCTAAGACAGTTACATTAGCCATGCCTGAGTCGCCGACGTTTGAGTGGAGAGGTTCTTTGGTGAGTGCTTTCAGCCGGGTCATTTCCTTTATGAAGGCTCGACACATGGTCGAGAAGGGTTGCTTAGCTTATCTTGCTTTTGTGCGAGACACCACCGCCGAGTCTCCTACCATTGATTCAGTGCCTGTTGTTCGAGAGTTTCCGGATGTGTTTCCTTCAGATCTTCCAGGCATGTCTCTAGATCGAGATATAGACTTCTGCATCGATTTGGCTTCAGATACTCAGCCTATTTCTATTCCTCCTTATCGTATGGCTCCTAAGGAGATAAAGGAGTTGAAGGAGCAGCTTGAGGAGTTGTTGGCCAAGGGGTTCATCAGGACGAGTGTGTCGCCGTAGGGTGCTCCAGTCTTATTTGTGAAGAAGAAGGATGGGTCTATGCGGATGTGCATTGACTATCGTCAGCTAAATAAAGTGACCATCAAGAATAAGTATCCTCTGTCGCGCATTGATGATTTGTTTGACCAGTTGCAGGGTGCTCATGTGTTTTCTAAGATTGATCTGAGATCGGGTTATCACCAGTTGAAGATTCGGGCTTCTGATGTTCCGAAGACGACATTTCGCACCAGATATGGCCATTATGAGTTCTTAGTGATGTCCTTTGGCTTGACCAATTCCCTAGCAGCATTTATGGACTTTATGAATAGGATGTTCAGTCCGTTTCCTTCGTTATTGTTTTCATTGACGATATACTGATCTACTCACGGAGCCTTGGTGAGCACGAGCAGCATTTGAGAGTTGTGCTTCAGACCTTGCGAGAGCAGAAGCTATATGCTAAGTTCTCCAAGTGCGAGTTCTGGTTAGAGTCTGTGGCATTTCTGGGACATGTGGTTTCTGGAGAGGGTATCAAGGTTGATCCGCAGAAGATTGAGGCAGTTCAGAGTTGGCCGCGTCCTACTCCAGCTTTAGAGATCAGGAGTTTTCTAGGTTTAGCAGGCTATTACCGTCGATTCGTAGAGGGATTCTCCTCTATTGCAGCTCCACTGACTATGTTAACTAAGAAGAATGCCCCGTTTCGATGGCCAGACGATTGTGAGGCGAGCTTTCAGAAGCTCAAGGCAGCATTAACTTCAGCACCAGTTCTATCATTGCCTTCCGAGTTAGGGATGTATACTGTATATTGCGACGCTTCACGCGTCGGGTTGGGATGTGTGTTGATGCAGGATTGCAGGGTTATTGCTTATGCTTCACGGCAGCTGAAGGTTCATGAGAAGAATTATCATGTACACGACTTAGAGTTGGCGGCGATTGTTCATGCTTTGAAGATTTGACGGAACTACTTGTATGGTGCATCCTAAGAGGTCTACACTGATCACCGCAGTTTGCGGTACTTTCTTAAGCAGAGGGACCTTAATTTGAGACAGCGGAGGTGGCTTGAGTTGTTAAAGGACTATGATCTCACTATTCTGTATCACCCGGGTAAGGCGAATGTAGTAGCAGATGCTTTGAGCAAGAGGGCAGCGAGTATGGGTAGCTTGGCCTACATTGCAGCTGAGGAGAGACCTTTAGCCTTGGACATTCATTCCTTGGCCAATCATTTGGTGAGATTGGACCTTTCGAAGCCTCGTCGAGTTCTAGCTCATGTGGTTGCTCAGTCTTCATTGTTGGGTAAGATTAAGGCTCGGCAGTTTGATGATCCATGTCTGGCAGAGCTTCGGGATATAGTGGTCCAGGGTAGAGCCAAGGAGGTTACCTTAGGTGAGGATGGTGTTCTGAGACTCCAGGGCCGATTGTGTGTTCCTGATGTTGATGGCCTGAGGGAGAGGAATCTAGCGGAGGCACACAGTTCTCGGTATTCTATTCATCCAGGAGCGACGAAGATGTATCGTGATTTGAAGCAGTATTACTGGTGGAGGTGGATGAAGAAGGATATTGTTCAGTATGTGGCCAGGTGTCTTAATTGTTAGCAGGTTAAGTACGAGCACCAGAGGCCAGGAGGCTTGTTTCAGCAGATGCCCATTCCTCAGTGGAAATGGGAGCGCATCACCATGGACTTCGTGGTTGGGTTGCCTCGGACTTTGCGGAAGGTNTGTGGCTACTACTTACACTACAAGGAGGCTGGCTTAGATTTACCTACGAGAGATAGTCTGGTTGCATGGCGTGCTGGTGTCTATCATTTCAGACCGAGGTCCTCAGTTCACTTCACACTTCTGGAGAGCTTTGCACAGCGAGATGGGTACTCAGATGGACCTCAGTTGAGCATTTCACCCTCAGACTGATGGCCAGTCAGAGCGTACAGTTCAGATTTTGGAGGATATGCTCAGGGCTTGTGTGATTGACTTTGGAGCTCGGTGGGACCAGTTCTTGCCTTTGGCGGAGTTTACATACAACAATAGCTATCAGTCCTGCATCGAGATGGCTCCATTCGAGGATTTATATGGTCGACGATGTCGTTCTCCGATTGGGTGGTTTGAGCCTGGTGAGGCCAAGCTATATGGCACAGCACAGATCTGGTGAGAGATGATTTGGATAGGGTGAAGATTATTCAAGAGAGACTCCGCACAACACAGTCTAGGCAGAAGAGCTACGCAGATCAGCGGGCACATGATATAGCATTCATGGAGGGAGATAAGGTTATGTTGAAGGTTTCTCCGATGAAGGGCGTCATGATATTTGGGAAGAAGGGCAAGTTGAGCCCCAGGTTTATAGGTCCTTTCGAGGTATTGAGGCGTGTCGGAGAGGTTACTTATGAGCTTGCTTTACCTCCAGCCTTATCAGGAGTTCATCCGGTCTTTCACGTATCCATGCTCCGGAGGTATCACGCCGACTTCTCGCACATGGTTGATTACAACACTATTCAGTTAGATGAGAAGTTGGCTTACGAGGAGGAGCCAGTTGCTATTATTGATAGGTAGGACCGCCAGTTGAGGTCCAAGATAGTTTCTGCAGTTAAGGTTAAGTGGAGGGGCCAACCGTCCGAGGAGGCGACTTGGGAGTCCGATGAGGACATGCGGAGCCGATATCCATAGCTATTTAGTACTCCAGGTACGATTCTAGACCCGTTCGGGGACGAACGTTATTTAAGAGGGGGAGAATGTAACGACCAAGCCAGTAGTTTTGCGTATTAGGATCCTTTTCCTTTAAATGAAACCTTCCATAGTGGCTATTCGTGCTTTATGACTTGCGGGAGCGGGTGGTTCCGGATTTGGGAATTGTTTGGATGGTTTAGGAACACTTGGTTCCTTAAGGTTGGCCTATTTGGCCAAGTTTGATTTCGGTCAACATTTTGAGCAAACGACCTCAGAATCGAGTTCTGACAGCTCCAGTAGCTCTGTATGATGATTTCGGACTTGGGCGTATGTTCGTCTTGGGTTTTCGATTACCCGGGAGCATTTCAGCGCCCGAAATGGAAATCAGGATTTCCTTATGTTTGAAATTTGAGTCGGAACGTGATTTTATGCTATCAAGGTCCGAACGGAATTCCTGGACCGGGAATAGTTCCGTATAGTCATTTATGACTTGTCTGCAAAATTTGGAGTCATTCCGAGTAGTATAGACCCGTTCGGCGCAATGAAGTGAATTGTAGAATTCTTAAGTTCTTAAGTTGATTCAATTTGGTTTTGGGGTTGAATTTTTAGTTTCGTTGTTGTTTTGCATGTTTCGGAAGTTCAAGCGAGTCCGTATCATGAATACATACTTGCCGGTACTTTTGGGCAGGGTCCTGAGGGGCTCAGGTGTGTTTTAGACCCCCGAGAGCTAAGTTAGAAAAACCAGAAATTCTGCTATCTGGTTTCCTTCTCTGCGATCGCAGAAGGTGGGTTGCGATTGCGGAGAAGGATTTTGCTGGGCTGTTGATTTTTCTCTGCGATCGCAGCCTCCCCTTTGCGATCGCAGAGGTCTGGGTTCCACACCTTCGCGATCGCAGCCTTTTCTCGCGATCGCATTGAGTCGCATCTGGGCCGGGTGAGTTTGTTCTTCGCGGTCGCAGGACCTCTGCCGCGATCGCAGAGGTCAGGCCAGTTGGCCTTCGCGATTGCAGGACACCTATGCGATCGCATAGTGTCGAGTCTTGGTGCCGAGCACTTTGTTCTTCGCGATCGCAGGACCTCTGCCGCGATCGCAGAGGTCAGGCAAGCTGGTCTTCGCGATCGCAGGCCTCAGGTCGCGATCGTAGAGAAGCATTATCTGGGCAGTTTAATTAAATACGGGAGTTGTCCATTTTCCACCATTCCCACCTTCTTCCTTGAGCTTTTGGAGACATTTCAAGAGAGCTATTCCACCATTGTTGTCAAGGTAAGTAAAACTCCATAATTTTTCTAACTTTAACATCAATTCCTAGTTAAATCCCCCTTCTAAATCCTAAAATTTATGAAATTGGGTAGTAATTTAGGGATTTTGGGAATCTTATGAATTATCATTTTAGCCATGAATTCTAGCAATAACTTGCATAATTATGATCCTTAGACTCCGGGTAATTGATTCATTCAAGAATTTTTGAAATCCGAACGTGTGGGCCCGGGGTCGAAATTCCGAAAATCCTCAAGAATGCTTAATTTTTGGATTTCTTATTAACTCTCCTTCTTTGAGCTTAGAATTCAGTAAATTATACTATATTTGGCTAGTTGCAAGCCGTCGAGTGTAGATTTCGGAGATTCGGGCGCATCCTTGATCCGAGGGGTGATTTCGTCGCGAGGTGAGTCTCCTTTCTAACCTTGTAAGAGAGAATTGTCCCCATAGGTGTTCTATGTGTTGTATTTCTGTGTTTGGGGGCTACGTGCGTACCACGTGATGAGAGTCCGTACGTAGCGACTACTATTGTCACATCCGGGTAGCTTAGGACCACAACATGCCATGTATTCTGCCTTAAATGAACTATATGCTTAGATTCATGCTTTTATATATGTTACTGTTTCCCTGAGCTTTCATTTACTTAAATAATTGGAAATGATTGTGGTGAAATGAACTTTACATTCTGTGGGCGCATGTTGCCGCTTCGTAAATTACATCCCGCGAGCGATATGTAATTTCCTTCACTCTTATGGGAGCGGGCCGTACGCCACGACAGATTTATAGTGCACTCTTGGTACGGGCCGGTCGATCCCCGGCAGTGCACTAGGATTTAATTAAGAATGCACTTTTGGTACGGGCCAGTCAATCCCCGGCAGTGCATGGACGAAGTTACACTATGATATGGTATGATTACATTGATTGACGCACTCTTGGTACGGGCCAGTCGATCCCCGGCAGTGCGTAGGCAGGATTATTGTTAAGCATGAACTCTTGGTACGGGCCGGTCAATCCCCGGTAGTGCATAGCTTTTCTTCCTCATGACTCTGACCGGTTGTCTTACTCCTGTGTGCGTATGTCTGTTTGGTACCATTTTCCTGATTTGTGATTTGACAGATGTTTTGGAAGAGGGACAGGTAAGTTGATAATGCTTTCAATATTTATTTGGAAACGTTGTATTCTCTTTGCAACTATGGTGCACTGTTTACATGTCTACTGCTTTCCTTGTATCCTGTTTATACTATCACTGTTGGACCTTAGTGAGTATCGAGTCGACCTTTCGTCACTACTTCTTCGAGATTAGACGGGATACTCACTGGGTACATATTTATTTATGTACTTATGCTGCACTTTTTACTCTTCTGTACTTGACTGTACAGGTCCGGAGGCTGGTATACCTGATCATCAGGCCGGTGCTAGGTATTGATCGTGTGACTATACTTCACGGTGAGCTGCTCTTCCTGGCAGCACCCTGGAGTTTCTTTTGTCATATTCTCTGTCTATTTCATTCAGACTGAGGCTCTGTATATATTTTAGACATTGTATATTCAGTAGTTGCCTGTGACATTCGTGGCACTAGTTCCTGGCACACACGTAGTTTGTATTTTGGGTTTGGGCTGTGTATCTATATATGTGCTTCAGTTTGGCCCTGTGCCTTTATATTTTCATGATTTTAATGTCGTATCATGCTAGCATTATGTTAATTGTTGAAAATTGGTAATTTCCGACATGCTTAGATCAGACGGGCAAGGGGATAACATCTAGTGTCTTCTATATCGACTTGCCTAACCCCGTTGTTGGGCGCCATCGCGACTTGAATTAGGATTTGGGTCGTGACACATGCTCTCAAGTTCAACAATTTAAGCTTAATATTGATAAAATAAGCCAAGTATAGCCAGTATGAGGAATGTTACGTCTCAATGTCTACATGTCAAATATGCATGTCATATGTAATGCAACACAGTACTAAACGCATGTACTCACACTTTTAGAGTACTCAATCAGACTCAACACGCTCAATCACTCAGCACACTGGATCGCTCAGCGGTCTCAATCACTCAGCACTCAGCGGTACCTGCGCTCACTGCCGGTATGTAAGACTCCGGAGGGGAAAATCCTGTCCAAGCGCTAATATAAGCCAACATTGCATGATGCGGTATGCATCCCGATCCCATAAATATCACTATCAAGCCGACCCTCGAGTCCTAACTCAATCATCAATCTCTCTAGTCTCCCGGGGTCACAAGTCTCATGACAATCAGCCTAAACAGTGATAACATGATGTAACAATAAATGATAATTGAGACTGAGATATGATATGCAAATAATGAATGTGACTTAGTACAAAATTGCAATTTAAGAAAATAACTCAACACCATAGATGAGCTCAGTGGGTCCCAACCGAATAAGAATATAGCCTAAACATGATTTCTAACATGGATAGCAGCTCAGTTACTCTAACACGTATGGATTACATGAATTGCAATAAGATTTTATAAACTACACAGTACCTCAGAATCAACTAAGTCACAATTAACACAGTGCATTCTCACACGCCTGCCACCTAGCATGTGCACCACGTCAACACCAACCATATAACACGAAATCCAAGGACTCATACCCTCAGTATCAAGTTTAGAAGTTTAACTTCCCTCAAACCACGCAAATCACAACTCCAACAAGCCCTTGCCTCACGAATCCGCCTCCGAACGACTCGAATCTAGCAACAAATAACTTAATACAATCAATGCAAGTTATAGGAATCGATTGCTTGCAATAAAGCTAATTTCTTTAACCAAAGTCAAAATGTCAACCCCAGGCCCACACCTTGGAACCCGATAAAATCCAAAATATCCGGAAACCCATTCAATAACGAGTCCAACCGTACAAAAATCATCCAATTCCGACCCTAAGTCGACACTCAAATCCTCAAATCTCAATTTCAAATACCTAGTCCAAAGTTCCCAAACATTCACCTCAATAACACCTAATATAGGTGGGAAATTCTAAGGGTATTCAATATTAATGAATAAAAATGATCAAAATTTGATTACCTCTTGAAGTCTAGTGAAACACCTCTCAACAATCGCAGCTAGCCGAGCATGCAAAGTCCACAAATGAAAAAAACACGGAACTCTTTTTAATTATAACATTGCCTAAGCTTACGCACCTGCGGTCCTTCATCCGCTTCTGTGGAACCGCATTTGTGGTAGGAAGTCAGCACATGCAAAACTCACTTAATATCTGTCTCTCCGCTTCTGCGCCCTGAAGACCACACCTGCGGCATCGCACCTACGTGTGTCAAATGCATCTGCGGGCACGCTTCTGTGCACATAAGTCTGCCTCTACGCAATTACCTGGCCACCTTAAATCTCACTCAATTCCGCTATTGCGGCCTCCTCCCTGCAAAGCGACTTCGCTTCTACGGGTCCCATCTCGTATCTACGATCTAACAGCCCTCAATTCACTATCGGATTTGGGTATTTCCAGCCACATCTGCGGCTCCGCACCTGCGACCAAATTAATGCAGATGTTGTGGCACCAGAACTGAACACACCAACATTTTCACAAGTCCAAAATTCAATCCTATTTCAAACCGAATCACACCCGGTCAACTCTTCCAAACATACCAACACTTCCTAACATACCAACACTTCCTAAAACATCATACGAACTAATGGATTTCCAACTTCTACAATAGATGCCGAAACCTATCAAACCAACTAGGATTGACCTCAAATTATGCACACAAGTCATAAATGACACAACAAACATATTTCAACTTCTAGAACCAAAATTTGAGCACAATATCAACAAAGTCAACTCTCGATTAAACTTCTTAACTCTCCAAACTTTAACTTTTCCAACTTTGGCTAATTCAAGCCAAAACCATCTACCGACGTCCAAATCGATATCCAGACACACTCCTAAGTTCAAACTCACCCTACGAAGCTATCAGGACAATCAAAACTCTATTCCGGAGTCATTTACACATAAGTCAACATTCGGTCAACTCTTTCAATCTAAGGTTCCAACCTTGGGACCAAGTGTCCCAATTTATTTCGAAACATCCCTAGAGCAAAACCAACCACCCCGACAAGCCACATAATAATAAACTAACTTACAATAAGCAATAAATGCGAAAACAGGGCTATGATACTCAAATCGACCAGCCAGATCGTTACATTCTTTCCCTTTTAAACAAATGTTCGTCCTCGACTGGCTGACCTCTCCACCTCAAATAGGTATGGGTAGCTGCTCTATATCTCTCAATCGGCCTCCAAAGTAGCCTCCTCGACTGGCTGACCTCACCACTGTACTTTCGCTTAAGTTATATTCTTTGATCTTAACTTTTGAACACGCCGATCAAGTATGACTATCGGCTCCATATCACAAGTCAAATCCTGATCTAACTGAACCGTGTTGAAGTTCAAAATATGAGACATATCACCATAATATTTCTGGAGCATGGAAACATGAAACACTAGGTGAACACTCGATAGACTAGATGGCAATGCAAGCCTGTAGGCCACCTCTCCAATCCTCTCAAGCACCTCAAAAGGGCCAATACACCAAGGGCTCAACTTGCCTTCTTCCCGAACCTCATAACACCGTACATAGGAAACAATCTGAGCAGTACCTTCTCTCCCATAATGTAGGCAAAATCACGAAACTTTGATCGGTGTAACTCTTCTGTGTTGACTGTGCCGAGCGAAGCCGATCCTGAATTAACTTGATCTTGTCAAAGGCATCCTAAACCAAATCAGCACCCAACAACTTAGCCTCCCCCGACCCAAACAACTCAATTGGAGATCGACATCGTCTCCCATATATGGCCTCATATGGAGCCATCTAAATACTCGATTGGTAGGTGTTTTCGTAGGAAAACTCTGCAAGCGGTAGAAACTGATCCCAAGAACCCCTACGATCCATGAAACAAGCATGTATTATATCCTCGATTATTTGAATGGTGCGCTCGAACTGTCTGTACGCCTGAGGGTTGAATCTTGTACTCAACTTAACCCGTGTGCCTAACTCTCACTACACTACTCTCCAAACCAGCGATGTGAATTGTGTGCCCTGATCTGAAATAATAAACACTGGCACACCATGAAGGCGAACAATCTCGCAGATATAGATCTCATCCAACCGTGCCGAATAATTGGTAGTACTAACTGGAATGAAATGCACGAACTTAGTTCGCGGTCTGCAATCACCCAAATGGAATCAAATATTTTCAACGTCCGTGGGAGCCCAACTAGGAATTCCATGGTGATACCCTCCCATTTCTACTCAGGAATCTCAAGCCTCTAAAGAAAACTGTCGGGCCTCTAATGCTTGTATTTCACCTGTTGACAGTTCAAGCACCGAGCTACAAACTCTACTATATCTTTCTTCATTCTCCTCTACCAATAGTGCTACGTCAAGTCTTGATACATCTTCGCAGCACCCGGATGAATGTAATACCATGAAATATGGGCCTCCTCAAGAATAAACTCATGTTACCCATCCACATTGGGCACAAAAATTCGACCTTGCATCCACAGCACCCCATCATCTCCAATAGAAACCTCCTTGGCATCACTGTGTTGAACCGTATCCTTAAGGACAGGCAAATGGGGGTCGTCATACTGACACTCTCTGATGCGATCATATAAAGAAGACCGAGAAACCATGCAAGCTAGAACTCGACTATGCTCCAAAAAATCTAACCTCACGAACTGATTAGACAAGGCCCAACATCTGATGCAAGCGGTATCTCACCAACAGGAATATGTGCAAGGCTACTCGCAATCATCGCCTTTCTACTCAAGGCATCGACCACTACATTGGCATTCCCGGGATGATACAAAATGTAATATAATAGTTTTTTAATAGCTCCAACCATCTCCGCTACCTGAAATTTAGATCCTTTTGCTTGAACAAGTGCTGGAGACTCCGATGATCTGTAATACCTCACAAGACTCGCCGTAGAAATAATGCCTCCAAATCTTCAATGCATAAACGATGGCTGCCAACTCTGAATCATGAACGGGGTAGTTCTTCTCATGAGGCTTTGACTAGCGTGAAACATAAGCAATCACTCTATCGTCCTGCATCAAGACACACCCAATACCAATCCGAGAAGCATCAAAAAAAAAAGTGTATAAGAACCCGATGCTTAAGGTAAAACTAGAACTTGAGCTATGGTCAAGGCAGTCTTGAGATTCTGAAAGCTCTTTTCACACTCATCAGACCACCTAAATGGGGCACCCTTCCGGTTCAACCTGGTCAAAGGCGCTGCAATGGATGAGAAAGCCTAGAAAATTCGGATTCTTAGTAGTTGAAGACGATATGGGACAACTTTGAACCGCCTCATTCTTCTTCGGATCAACCTTAATCCCCTCAATGGACACCATGTGCCCCATGAACGCTACCGATATTATCCATAACTCACATATTGGAGAACTTAGCATAAATATTCTCCTCCCTCAACGTCTGTAGTACAATCATTAGATGTTGTGCATGCTCTTCCTGGCTACATGAGTGCACCATGATATAATCAATAAGTACTATGACAAACGAATCAAGATATGGCTAGAATACACTGTTCATCAGATACATGAATGCTGCTGGGAAATTGTTAGTCCGAAAGACATCACAAGGAACTCGTAGTGACCATAGCGTGTCCTGAATTCCGTCTTCAGAATATTTGAGTCCCGAATATTCAATTGGTGATACCCAGACTTCAAATACACCTTAGAGAACACTCCAGCTCCCTGAAGGTGGTCAAATAAGTCATGAATGCGCAGAAAAGGATACATGTTCTTAATTGTAACTTTGTTCAACCACCTATAGTGAATGCACATCTACATAGAGACATCTTTATTCTTCTGAAACAGAACCAATGCACCCTAAGGAAGCACACTAGGCCTAATGAATGCCTTATCAAGAAGCTCTTGAACATGCTCGTTCGATGCCTTCAACTCCGCTTCTGCCATACGATATGGAGGAATAGAAATAGACTGAGTGCCTGATTCAAAAATAAATTTCCCTGCTGGGTGGCATGCCCAGTAGGTCTGCCGGAAGGAAATCCACAAAGTCTCGCACTATTGGAACAAAATCAATTATAGGAGTATCAACACCAACATCCCTCACAAAAGAAAAATATGACAAAATCCCCTTACCAACCATCAATTGGGCCTATGAAATCACTCTACCGGGAACTTTGTCTAGAGAACCTCTATACTTGATCATAGGTAACCCTGGCATCGCCAATTTCACGGTCTTAGCATGGCAATCTAGAACAACATGACATGGGGAAAACCAATATATGCCAAGAATCATGTCTAAATCAACCATACTAAGCAATAAAATATCAACTCTCATCTCCAATCCCCTAATGGTCATCACACTCAACTGATACACACATTCCACAACACTAGAATAGCCTACCACCGTAGATACATGAACATGCAAAACTAAGGACTCACGGGGCGCATCGAAATAATGAGCAAAATACGATGATACATATGAATAAGTGGAACCAGGGTTCAAATAATATGGAAGCATCCCTGTGGCACACTAAAACAATACCTATGATCACAATATCTGAAGCAACAACCTCTAGTTTAGTGGGAAAAGCATAACATCGAGCTTGATCGGCCTCCCCCTCTAAGGCGACCTCTAGCTGCTTGAGCCCCACCCTAAGCTGGCTGAGCAGGTGGTGAAGTAACTGCTCTGGAGGTCATAATGTTACCCCTCTACTTATGTGGACCTCCAAAATGACGAGACACTACCTCCAAACATGTCCAAACTCCCTTACACATGACGCAAATCCGATCTGTAAATGATTGTGGAGAATGAATCGGACCCCGAGAACCAGAATACCTACTAGAAGGACGTAGTACAGATGAATCTTGAACTGATGGAGCATGGGGTGAACTCTGAGCTGGGACGACACTGAGAGATGACTGACTTAGATAAGAACTGTATGAACCAAGGCTAGCTGATGCACTACGATAAACCAGATGAGACATATGAGCGATCCTATGAGGATGACCTCTTATGTGGTGGGACTATCCTCCAGATGATGCACTACTGAATCTACACGAACAACGAGGCCTCTTTGCCTCTCTCTCCTCACCCTCTTCTCTAGACCTCTTCTGTGGTGGGACTGCCTGCTGGTTCCCGAAGGCAGACCTTTCTTTGGTAACGGTAGGTCTCCCAACACGATAACGCCTTACAAGGAAGAAGATCTGAAACCATCTAAGATATGGCCAACGGGGTCTGCCACCCCTTTGGGGCCCCTCAGCCGGGAGCTTTTAGCGCTTTGGCATCACAAATCATGGAGTCAGTAAATAGTGGCGACTCGGAGAGGTCTATCACCCCGAGAACAACCTTTGGATCATTATCCTCCGACCGAGAAACACCTGTCGCAACATCTTGATCGGCCTCCCCAACTCGGAGCAAAACGGCCTCGCCCCTCTCCAGCTCAGAGGCCTCAGCCACTGACCCCTAAGGAACCTCCCTTGCTTGAGGCAATGCAGTGTCGCCTCGCACATGGGCCACCAGCTCAGAATGCTCTTCTTCTTCTTCTTCTTCTTCTTCAGACTCATCCCTCAAACGGCAGATTAAGTCCAATGGAAGGGCGCCGGTGCTTTCCTTGGGTTTGCGCACCTGCCTCCTTTTTGGTTTCTGCTTATCTGAGTTCGGGGAACTCAAATCCCCTTATATTTTCATCTCTTTATCCTGCCTCAGAGAAGGTGATTGGGGGAGTATGTCTTCATCTTTGGACGGGGGCCTCATTGCAACATCCTTCCAAAGGCCTACAAAGAAAAAGAAATGAGTAAGCTCAGAAGAAGCCCAAGTACTTCCTATTCAATGAAAGGATCTTACCGTGAGAACGGGCCTCCCACCGGCCCTTTGAAAATTCGCGCCACACTCACTCAAAATAAGGCTTCTGTGAAACAATGCCCTCGACTTACTCATTGAGTCGGGAAACTGCATCTGACATCCGAACAATAACTACACGACGAAACATCAGTATGAAGGGAGGAAAAGGAAAAGTAATAAACGAAATATTAAAGGAAAGGTTATGCTTGCATTTCATATTCCATTGCTTGGTAAATGACATGTCCTCAGCCGAGATTAAATCTGAGGTCCGCACTTAAACAAATCGGCCACCCCAGCCTCGATCCCGATCCTCGCCTATGATCAAGAATGGGGCCTTAGTGTCACGACATATAAGTTTTATCAATCACTCTCGATAGAGTCGGGGACTGTACAGACGCATGAGATGATTGATGGTGAAGGGACACTTGGCGATGTACTTACAAAGAAGCGAAGGAGAATTACTATCCTCTAGAAGGAGGGATGAATTTGACCAAGGGTCACCTTGTACCTCTTACAGAAGGCGATGTGAACATGTCCAAAGGGCCCAATGTGAAAGGATAAGTGTTAACACTTACACGTGGGTAGTTATCAATTCCTCAGGCGTAGGTACCACCAAATGCTTATTGGCCCAACTATAGTCTTCCTTGACCTTGGAGAGGAGACTGTCGGTGATCGAGCATATATATCTCGAGACCGACTCGCACCGACCCGGAACGGAAGAGATTTTCTCAACTTTTAAATTTAGCACTGGTTGGGCACCCCGTAGGAACAAACATATTCAAAGTGGGCTCCGGTGTTTGTTCCTCTGCAGTAGTAGATGGAACGCTTTCCTCTTCAGTCGGTCGTGAGACAGAGGGAGTTTCTTTCTAGGGAACAGATTTTGTGGTCTTCGCCATTTTTAGGAAAGTTAAGAGAAAAGAGGAAGTTAAAAGGATGTGCTTGATAATTTGAAATAAAGAACAGAAGGTCTAATGAAGTAATCTCGGAATAATCAGAGGATTGGTGTTGGGGAATATAGATATTTCTTATATATGAGGGCAGATGTCTTGAAAGTAAAGTTTGAATAAGATAATGAAGGGGTATTTATAGTTTGCAAACTATGGTTCAAAACCTGAAGTTGTAAGGCACCATAAAATTTTACCTAGAACACGGACATTCCTGGTGTCGAGATTAGATTTATGTGTTGTAATAGTACAAATTCTTCGCGGCTTGCAAGCTCGCCGCAGTTCGGACCTTTCGGATTGAACATTACATTTATGGGCTGAAGGAAAATGTTTTGAAAATATGTGTGTTTCTGCAGTCCATTATGCGGCTGCATAATCACTCTACAGACTGCATAATGGCCGTAGAGTGAAGCAGAAAGTCGGCCAATTTTTGAGGTCCTCTTTGTGGTCAATTATGCAAACGCATAATCATTATGCGGGCCGCATATTGACTGCATAATTTCTCTTGGGTTTCTACGAAGGGGATTTGGTGGTGCATTTGCGGCCGCAGAACAAGTATAGGGACCGCATAGTGGTCGCATACCTTGGCAGAACATTTAAGCCCTTGAGGGTTATTTTTGTAGTCACTTTGAGGATCACATAACCATTATGTGGTCGCATATGTGATCGCTTACCTATGTCGGGGCACCCATTTTCTTAATTTAAAACCCGACCCCCATCCTGTTAAAACACCCCTTTTAGACAAGTTTAAGCACCTTTTCTTATATTTCAAGAGTGAGATAGAGAGTCCTAGACGGAGGGCCTAATCTTCATCAAATTGTTCTTCAATTATCACTTAAAAACTTTGAAGATATTCAAGTGAGGCACCAAATTCTTCATCCTAAGAGGTAAGACTTCGTCACCCCGGCTCTTAATTCCAAACATAGCTATAATGGGATATTAGTGAGATAATTCATGGGGATAAGGGTGATTCCATTGCATGCATGTGTTTTTAGAAGACGTGGGGGAATTGTAAATCAAAGATAGAGAGGAATGGGGAATGGACAGGTGTAATCTTCAATAAAAAGACCATAAAACCTTAATGAACACATGATGTTTGATAAAATGCTCAAGTGAGCTAGGATTATGCTCATTTTCCTAATTATGGGTTCAATTGTGCTGCATTGCTAAAATAGATTGAAGTTGCAAATATTCCGGAATATTGTAGGACTTAAGGAAAGCTTAATTGAGGTATGTATGGCTAAAACCCCCTATTCTTCGAAATCGAACCTCCATGGTGCCCCTAAAATTGGTGTAAGTTCCAACCTTGATGGATGTGGGAAATGACATTCCAAATGTGCTTGTGTTGTAAGACTTTATGTGCAATATGTATTCAAATGCTCCCCATTATGTCATGTTATTATTTGGTGATGTATTGAAGTTATGGAATATGTGTTATATTTCCAAAGCATGTGACAGTCTCTATATGCCCACAATTCATGTTTTCTCCTATGTGTACTTCATATCTTGAATTGAAAGGCTTGTTGACGAAATTGATAACAATGTGAAATATGTGGAATGAACTCGAATTTATTAAATGCGGCCAAGTGCCAGGTATGAATTAACAATTATGGCCACTAGCATTTAAAGAATTGAAATATGTGTGTGAAATAAGGAATGAGATGATTGATGAAAAGTGGAAATGTCTTGAGTAAGACGGCCTAGCTGATCGGGCCGTGATCGTACACCATGCCGCACACATGGTGGTATTATGCTTTGAACTTAACCAGAATTGAAACATGAATTGATATTGTGGAAAAATGTCTCTAAGGGAGATGACCTAGCCGACCGGGTCGTGATAGGACTTTGTATAAGAGTATGGTGGTATTGTGAATAAGGGGGTGTTAATACTAATAATGGCCCAAACTAAAGTTATAGAAATCTTACTTGAAAGCTTATGTGATTCCTTAATTGATGTTGTGGTGCTGCTCATGTTTCTTATTGATTTCTTGATTGCTTCCTCTTGCATTATTGATCTTTCTAAGCAGATGGTGTGTAGTTATGCATACTAGTACTATTCGACAGTACTAACGTCCCTTTTGCCGGGGGCGCTACATCTTTGAATAGATGTAGTTGGTTCCATAGCAGACATTGCCCACCGCAGATATTGGTGCATCCTCCTCGCAGCAGTCTTGGTGAGCCCCCATTTCTTCCAGGGGTCTTGTATTCCTTCTTTTGATATAATTTACCACGTATTGAGGTATAGTCGGGGCCTTGCCCCGGCATGGTCATATATGTCTTTTGTATCTTTAGAGGCTCCGTAGAATTTTGTGTGGGTCGTGTATGGGTACTGGATGGGTCACCAGACTATGTTGTATTTTGAAACTCTTGTCTCACTAAATTGCAAACTGTTTGTACTTTTGAAAATATAGTTATGGTGTAATGAACGTAATGTAAAATGAACTAGAAATGTTTATATATAAATATATATATAAGATCTCTCCCCTGTTTAACTAATGGTAACGTGTCCCCTTTGGATCATGAATGAGTCGGGTAGGAAAGGTCTAAAAGGCTTGCTCAACCATGTTCACTCGGTAGAGCGCCGGTCGCGCTCCCCGAGGTATGGGCGTGAGAGAAGTGGCCAACTAGCAACTAACGAATATTTAATGCCATTAAATACGTGACTGACGAGACCTTTCGTTAGTTTTGTCGTTTCTGGCGCGATGAATCGAGATTAAAATTGAGGGCTCATATTGTTTATCATCGTTTACTCTCAAAAAAATGAGAGGACTATCAGTATACGGTCAAAACCGGGCTCATCTAGTGCATGAAGTAAAACGTGGTAGGTTGAAGATCGACCACGGGTTCTAGCGAAATAAGGTACGAAGTTAGACCATACGTCTTCAAGATCATCAAGCCCATGGCTCCGGAACCGGTCCGACTCCTATCAAGATCGAGGAAACATTATTAGACCAAATAACAGATGGCCGAAATAACCGAAATCAGTCGGATATCACAATGAAAATCTCGGCACGTGTCATTGAGAGGCCGATTAATTAGCAAATAAAGAGATTCTTTACCTTTTTTCGAAGATTATCTAGAGTAGGACTCCCTACTATATAAAGGGGGTCTGATTATTTGTAATACACATTGTAACACGCATACCATAGAAATACACTATTATTTCTAGTTCTTATTATCTTGTCATTGTGTTCCGACATCAATTGAGGCACTTTTTTACTCAAGGGTGACCAACCTTCAAGGCTAAGACTATCCAACTTGTGTGGTTTGCATTTACTTTTCTGTCATTGATTTTAATATTGATCTTTTTTCTTAATTTGTATCAAGTTAAATCATGTATCCTTAAAACACCGTATAAATTTAATTGTTATCCAATTTTGAGGGCAAACAACAATTCCTCCCTACGGGTCTGTGGAAAAAACTTCTATAAGAAGAGAACTGAGAACTCGTGCCACGTAAGTGGAGCAGCCGACTGGCTTGCTCTCATAGGCCTCCCACAATCTAAAGGCTTCCATGAGCAGCTAAAAAGTACTAAATGAGACTCTACAAGTCTCTAGAATACCCGCCTTGCAAAGGATATGCAGGCACTTCTCTACGAAATCATGAGCATCCTTCAACTCAACCCCAGTGAACGTTGGAGGCTTGAGGCTCAAAACTGCTCTATCCTCTTCTGCTGCTCGTCACTCAAAGATGGACCCACCCAGGCTTGAGTAATTGTAACCGGATGGGATGGTAGTGCCTCCGATGTCTGAAGTCCCTGAACCACCTACTCTGGAGTACGGGCAACGGGAATCTGATCTCCTCCCCTAGCTCGAGAAGTGGCTGGTGTGGCCTGAATTGAAACCTCCTGAGCAAGGCTAGTGCCTACAATCAATATCTGAGCCAAATCCTCCTGAAGGCCTGGAATCATTGTGGGCATAACTGGTGCCTGAGCTGGTCCCATCGGTTCAACCACATCTGGTATCTGCTCTTGAGGTGGAGCAATCGGTGGCTCCACATGTGCTGCTCTAACTATTGTGCGAGTTGCACCACAACCTCTACCACATCCCTAGATGGTGGTACTGGTGGCCGTCTGCCCGATCCGGTCGCGCGTGTCCTTACCATATGTGAGAGAATAAAATAATAGAAGTTTATTTTTTCGGAATCAACAAATTTGCATGAGAAGAGTACAAGAAAGTGAGATTTCCTAACCGTTTAGTAGCCTCTCGAAGATAAGTACAGATGTCTCTGTATCCATCCTCAAGACTTTAATAATCCTGCTCATGACTCGTGAGACGTAAGTAACCTATGCTCTGATACCAACTTGTCACAACCCAAATCGCAACATGTTGTGATAGCGCCTATCACATAACTTGTCAAGCTAACAATCACAAAATAACTATGAATCTTTAATAATAAAAGCATGAAGTAATAGGTTTATTAGTGAAAATATCTTAAATAACCGATAAAGACAAGTGCTACTCAACTACAAACCCCAAAATCCGGGTGTCACCGAGTACATGAGCTACTAAGTGTCAACACAGTCTAAGGAAGGAGAGTCGAGGTTTGCGGACGTCAAAGCAGCTACCTCAATAGTCGCATAGCAGATAGTATTCCAAGTTTAGCAAACGCCGGGTCCACATGTACCTGGATCTGCAGATAAAGTGTATATTGTAATATGAGTACAACCGGCTCGATGTACTCAATAAGTAACATGACTAACCTTGGGCTGAAAGCAATGACGAGCTCAGCAAGGTACAGTCCAAATCCAGATAAGAACAATATATATATAACATGGAAATGACAGTAATAACTCAGATAAATCCCATAATCAATTTGTACACTGTACATAAATTTATACATGCTCTCAGTTTCAACAATTTATACTCAATATTAATATAATAAGCCAAGTCTAGCCAGCATGAGGAATATAAGCCAACATGCCATGCTGCAGCATGTAGTCTGATCCCATAAATATGTCAATAAAGCCTGTTGCGGCACATAATCCGATCCCGTAAATATCACTATCAAGCTGACCCTCGAGTCCTAACTCAGTCATAAATCTCTTAAGTCTCTCAAGCTCACAGATCTCATGCCAGCCCAAACAATGATAACATGATGTAATAATAAATGATAACAAAGACTAAGATATGATATGAAAATGATGAATATGACTGAGGACATAATTGCAATTTACCTCAGTGGGTCCTAACTGTGACGTCCCAAAGGGTCATCTTATGATTTAAGACTCTATTTCGGGCTCGTTAGCCTTAAAAACATTATTTTCATTTACCTCGATTTGCGTGCATAGTCCGGGCGTGAATCCGGAAAGTATTTATGTGAAAATATATGAAATAATAATTTTTGAGAGTTAAAATTGATTATTAGTTGACTTTGGTCAATGTTTTGAGTAAATGGACCCGGACCCGTGTTCTGACGGTCCCAGATGGTCTGTAGTAAAATATGGGACATGGGCGTATGCCCGGAATCAAATTCCGAGGTCCCCAGCTCGAGAAATGATTTTTGATAAAAATTGTTAAACTGAAATTTAAAGGAACTAAAAGAAATTGATTATTGTTTGAACTCATTGGTAACATGCGCGTATTTTGGTTCCGGAGCCTGGTACAAGTTTATTATAACATTTCAATCATATTTGTGAAATTTGGTGAGAATCGGAGTCGATTTGACGTGATTCGAATGTCCGGTTGAGAAAATAGTAATTTTGAAGTATTCTTGAGAAATCCATGAGTTTTGATGTTAAATCCGTAGTTTTAGGTGTCATATTTGTGATTTGATCGCACGAGCAAGTCCGTATGATGTTTTTAGACTTGCGTGCATGTTTGTTTTGGAGCCTTGAGGGCTTGGGTGAGTTTCAGATAGGCCACAGATTGATTTGGACTCAAGAAATTTTGCTAGTGTGCTTCAGGTCTGCAGACGTCGCATTTGCGAAGTCTGGCTCGCATATGCGAACATCGCATTTGCGAAGGTATTTTCGCATTTGCAATCAGAAGGGATGGGAGGTGACCTTCGCAATTGTGAGGCTCAAATGTCGCAATTGCGACCATAACAGGTCGCTTTTACGAACAATTGTTCGCATTTGCGATGCTAGCAGGCCCAGGCCATACTTCGCGTTTGCGAGGTTGTGTCCGCATTTGCGAGTTCGCATTTGCGAACCTGTGATCATAACTGCAGATGTTCAAAAATGATTTTAGACAGATTTTTCACCCATTCTTCAATTCTTTCGAACCCTAAACCTCAAGAGGCAATTTTCCAAGATCAAAACTTCTCCAAATCATAGGTAAGTGATTCCTAACTATTTTCTTTCAATCTGTTACAACTTTTTACAAGATTTCAACCTAGAATCTAGAATTTTCATGGTAGAATTAGGGATTTTGGGTAGAACTTAGGAATTTAAAATTTTGGGGATTTAGACCTCGAATTGAAGTCGGATTCCAAAACCAATTGTATATCCAGGCTTGGGGGAGAATGGGTAAACGGATTTTGGTCCAAACCTCGAGTTTGGACCAAGCAGGTCCAGGGTCAATATTTGTCTTTTGTTGGAAAAACATAGGAAAATCATAATTATGTATTAAAGTTAATTCCTTTAGCAATAATTAATGATATTGAACTAATTATGATTAGATACGAGTGGGTTGGAGGTGAATTCTAAAAGGAAAAGAGATAATTGAGCGTTGAGTTGGCCGTCAGATTGAGGTAAGTGTTTGGTCTAACTTTGACTTGAGGTATTAGGATCCCCGACTTATTTACTATATGAAAATTCATGTGTGTGGCATATAGGTGAGGTGACGAGTACCTATGTGCCGCCAAATTATCTATTTAGCATGTTCCCTTCCCCGTTCCCAATTTATTATCTTCATGTCTTAACTGTTTCGTGCCTATTGATGCTTCCATGCCTAATTGTTGTTGTTGAATGTTGTTCTTACTTTGAAGTATTAGTTAAAATTCTGTGACTCATAAGCCCTCCGTATCTAAAGATAGATGGCTAAAGGGCGGGTTCCGCAGTTAACTAAGAAGGCGATCGATTGGCTTGGAGAGGAAAGGAAACCCGGGACTGAAAACAAAAAGGATAGGAATGAATTGAATAAAGAATAAATATATAGAACTTTGAGCATTTTCTCCTCTCGGCAATGCAATGGTTGAGAGTAAAAAAGGGGTATCCGCATAGAAGGATTGCTGGTATACCGGGTAGATGTTTATCTTTTCGATTTCAGCGAAAATGTTCAAAGCACCACTAATCACTAAAGACTGAACCCATCAAGAGAACAAGTCGCTAAGGCTTCCACAGACCGAGGCATATAGCAAAAGGAAAGACGATTCTATCCAATCACAACCTCGCCAAGTCTCTAATCAGGGGCTCCATCATGTTAGCCAATACGAAGAGTGGTTGTTCTGTTAATAGAGTATATCACAGCTAATGCACTCCACGATTCCGAATACACCTATAAGCTCGCCTCAATCTTAGATTTTTCCTTTATATGCTTTAGTAGATAGAAAGACTCTTTGACGGGCTACTCCCCAAGCAGAACAACCTCACTGTCTCCCGAAGCAGCCTAGTCACACAATGNTTGGGAGTCATTGAATCCATCGTTTGGGCTCATAATAAATTAAAAGTTGCTCCTGCTACTCAGTCGAGAGCCTTGAGTATTATACAAGGACGTGCTGTAGGAGTAACCCATTACCTTCTGGGTGGAATAGCCACAACATGGGCATTCTTCTTAGCAAGAATTATTGCAGTAGGATAATGGCTAGGAGGATTTGAAAAGCATTATGGCATTACGATTTCCAAGGTTTAGCCAAGGCTTAGCTCAGGACCCCACTACTCGTCGTATTTGGTTTGGTATTGCTACCGCACATGACTTCGAGAGTCATGATGATATTACAGAGTTAGTTGACTTCGATTAGACCAAACCGCCCCAGAGAGGAACGTGCCCACGAGGGCACCACCAGATGTTGTAGATAAACCTACTAAAGAAGAAGTTGAGTATATCATAGTTGACCGCACCATGGGCTAGCCCATACACCCACTGCATGAGTGGAATACTACTTAGTCAAGTAGAAAGGAACAAGGTCTTACGGCACGATCACTATATCTTCGATTTTTCTTTATCTCTCCTCTATGGAAAGAGGGGATGATACGTGGCGTGATATACCTGATCGTTTAGTCAACAAGACGTACGTAAGTCGACATAGCTCCATGTATATGTTCTTTGGAGCTAGAACCAATCAATAGAATGACATGAAATAGTGGTAAGCCTAGGGCGACGAACATGGCTCAAGAGTGTCTATACAAAGCCCCTCTCTTCTTCACTCAAAGTGGCAATGCACCCTTTGTTTGAATGGTACTTGATTCATAAAGAATGATTCTTTTGAAGTTATACAAACTTTCTACAAAAAATGCCACGCGGAGCGTGTTTCTGTATTCTCATTGGGATACACTATTCGTTTAAGCTGGTTTGTCGATGTTACATGGTATATTCCGGTTGGTCTCGCTGTGTAGTATTAATTGGTGGAGTTCCTAATTTAATAGTTATCCGTTTACAATGGTTTAAGGCATAAATGTTGTTGAAGGTTTTTAGTTAAATTGTGAAACACTTGTTCTTATTGTGTGACTGATGCTTGTCTGGTGGGAGCGGGTTGTGCGCCGCAACAAGAAGTAATAAGGGTGGACAGGTAGGATCGGGTTGCACGCCGCAATAGGAGGAATAAAGGTGATAGATATTGAGGAGTAACAAGAGTGGACTGGTGGGATCGGGTTGCACGCCGCAACAAGGAGGAATAAGGGTAAATGTTCTTATTGTTACTGATTATATGGTGGGATCGGGTTGCACGCCGCAATAAGTAGGAATAAGGGTGAATGTTCTTATTATTACTGATTATATGGTGGGATCGGGTTGCATGCCGCAACAAGGAGGAATAAGGGTGAATTTTCTTATTGTTACTGATTATATGGTAGGATCGGGATGCACGCCACATCATTTGGTTGTTTATTTGTGTTGTTTCTACTGTGGTTTCATTCTGTAGCATTGAAACTTTCTTAAGGATTGGTTATAGCTGAGTACTAGCAAGATAACAGAGTCCGTATCTATTTGCTGCAAGTTATTGTTCTACTTTATTTCGCACTTCTTTTTTGCTTTATTATAAACTGTATGCAGGTTATATAATAAAAGCCCCGCCGTAGCCTCGTCACTACCTCGTCGAGGTTAGGATCGGCACTTACCAGTACATGGGGTCGGTTGTACTGATACTGCACTCTGCACTTTCCGTGCAGATTTTGGAGCTGATTGTGGCTGATCGAGAGGTCGGTTGCAGACATTCATTCAGGAGACCCAAGGTAGTCCTACAAGCATTCACAAGCCCTAGCGTCCCCTTCTAAATTATTCATTCCTGTTTTATTTTCTTTCAAGACAGATGTACTTTTCTTTCAAACCACTATTTGCAGTTATTCATAGAACGTTCGTGGATTGTGACACCAGTTATGGGTGGTAGTAATAGTTCAGGGTTAAACAATATCTATTTAAATTCCACAACGGTTGTCACGTTATTATAAATTGTTTACTTATATTCAAATTAATTTTAAAAGAAAGCGGTTAGTTAAATTCTAACATTGGCTTGCCTAGCGAGTATGATGTTAGGTGCCATCACTATCCCGACGGTTGGGAATTTGGATCTTGACACCAAGAGAATAAGAATATAGCTTAAACATGATTTGTAACATTGGATTGCAACACAGTTACTCTAACATGTAGGGATTACGTGAATAGCAACAAGATCTCATAAACTACATAGTACCATGAAATCAACTGAGTCACCATTACCATGGTGCATGCCCACACACCCGTCACCTAGCATGTGTGTCACCTTAACAACAACCATATAACACGAAATCCAGGGATTCATACCCTCAGTGTCAAGTTTAGAAGAGTTACTTACCTCAAACCGTGAAAATCATAACTCCAACAAGCCCTTACCTCGCGAATCGACCTCTGAACAACTCGAATCTAGCCAGAAACAACTTAATATAATCAATACAAGCTATAGGAATAGATTCCATACGATAAAGCTAATTCTTTAACCAATGTCAACCCAAATATTCAACCCCAGGACAACGCCTCGGAACCCAACAAAATTCACAAAATCCGAACATCCATTCAATAACCAGCCCAACCATACCAAAATCATCAAATTCTGGCCACAAATCGGCACTCAAATCCCCAAATCACACTCTTAAATCCCTAGTCCAAAGTTCCCCAAAATTTACCTCAAAATACCTAATCTAGGTGCGAAATTCAATTGTATTCAATATTATTGAATAAAATTGAGCAAAAGTTGCTTACCTCTTGAAATCTAGTGAAACCCCTCTCAAACATCGTGACTAGCCGAGCTTGAAAAGTTCAAAATGAAGAAAACTTTGAACCCTGTCGAATTATAACACAACCCGAACTTATGCACCTGCAATCCTTCATTCTCTTCTGCGAAACCACATCTGCGGCAAAAGGTCAGCACCTGCGAAACTCACTTAAGCTCCACCTCCCCGCTTCTGCACCCTGGAGACCGCACCTGCAGCATCGCACCTATGTGTTCCAAATGCATCTGCGGACGTGCTTCTGCGCACTAAAGTACGCTTCTGCAGAATCACTTCGCCACCTCAAATATCACTCAATTACGCTTCTACGACCTCCTCCCCGCAGAAGCGACTCTGCTTCTGGTGATCTTCTCTCGCGTCTGTGATCCAAAAACCCCCAACTCACCTCCGTATCTGCAGCTCCGCATGTGCGGCCAATTTCACAGAGGTGTGGTGGAACTAGAATTTAACACACCACCATTTTCACAACTCCAAAATTCAATCTGATTTCAATCTGAATCACACCCTAGGTCCCTGGGACCCCATACAAACATACCAACCCATTTTAAAATATCCTACAACTTAGTAAAGGATTTAAATTACACCTTGTAATATCAAAAACATGAATCACACACCAATTCAAGCCTATTGAAACTAATGATTTCCAACGTCTACAATCGATGTCGAAACATATTAAACTAACTTCAATTGACCTCAAATTTTGCACACAAGTCATAAATGATACGACATACCTATTTCCGTTTTCGAAACGATAATCCGAGCTCGATATCAACAAAGTCAACTCTCGGTCAAACTTCTCACTTCTCCAAGCAAAAACCACCTACGAACCTCCAAATCAATATACAGACACACTCCTAAGTCCAAAATCACACTATGGAGGTACCAGAACCAACAAAACTCCATTCCAGAGTCGTTTACACATAATTCAATATCCAGTCAACTATTTCAACTTAGGCTTCCAACCTTAGGATAAAGTGTTCCAATTCATTCCGAAACATCCCCGGAACCAAACCAACAACGCCGGCACGTCACATAACAACAAACGAACATAAAATATGCGATAAATGGGGGAACATGGCTATGATACTCAAAATGACCAGCCGGGTCAGTACATCCGACCTTTAGAAACCTCTGCACTAGGGGCAGCATCATCGATAACTGCAACTCGTGTCCTCGCCATCGGTGAGAGAAATGAATGAGAAAGGCTCAAACATCAAAATTAGTAAACTCGCACGGTAGAAATGAAAGAATTGAAGTTTCATAAGAGATTTGTAGCCTCTCAAAGATAAGTACATGCGTTTCTGTACCGATCCGCAAGACTATACTAAACTTTCTTATGACTCGTAGCCCCTGTGAACCTATAACTCTGATACCAATTTGTCACGACCCCAAATTCCCACATTAGGATATCGTGATGACACCTAGTCCCTAAGACTAGGTAACACATGCTGAGTTATTAATAGACATAAACCATTTAACCATTAAATAGGAATTAGTAATTGACACATATAGCCAACAACCATCAATAGATTTACAATATCACAAAACCAGTAATACGAAGTCATAAGCCTTTCTATGAGTAACTAAGAATATCAAATATATCATTGTTTGGAATATAAGTAAATAGTAACAATTTAAAGCTCCAGAAGGTGACTTCAAGGCTTTCAAGCGTAGTGGCAGGTATACTTTAAATGCTTCGTATGCTCGCTAACAACTAGCATGCTCAGAGGTATCTGGATCTGCACAAAAATGTGCAAAAGCGTAGCATGAGTTCAGCACAACGTTACCTAGTAAGTATCAAGACTTATCTCGGTAGAGTAGTGACGAGGTACCGTCGAGACACCTACTAGACATAATAACTTGTGCAAGTATTAACATAAACTAACAGAGGAACGAATATCAATATAAAGCCAGACATGGAAAGAATAACAACATAGAACTAGCTAATGTATAGTAGAAGAAACAATAGCAACAAGGAGTAAATGGGTGATAACACTGCAAGGTAATCAGAATACAATTAAAGTACCAGTGAAAGCAATTAAGGAAAACAATTGACAACCACATAATCAACCGTTCTTTCACAAGGTTTACACAAGAATCACCTCGAGATACTATACCTCATAATCACAAGTCATGGGTCCCAAATCATTAATCATAACCACATGGAATCTCATGCCCACATTACCAATCACAACTGCATGGACATTTCACATGTTGCACGGACAACTCACGTGCCAATACATGTAATTCCTCAAATATGCACGGACAACTCAGGTTCCAATAGTAACGATACCACATATCCGCATGGACAACTCACGTTCCAACAGTCCAATCCCCGCATAAAAGACATGTATACAAGAATACATGTACATGATCGATAAACATCAAGATTCATACTCTTGAACTGATATAGGTGACATGTTACGGTGTATGCTTGTGTAACGTACTATCACAACTCAAGTCAACAAGTAATATCAGTGACATCGAGTAGCCATTTGGAAACAACACAATAAACCCGTAATATGCAAGACACACACAAGAAATCCACACCACTACACAAATATTATGAATAACAATGCCCTAGGCCATCACAAATTTTCCCCGGCACAGCGCACATTGTCTCTTCACGTGCGCAATAATAAAGTAAATGCTTGCCTTGTCTCGCCACACGCGCATAATTATCTTCCCACTGTGTCTCACCAAATGCACAAACCCAACATATATAGCTCGCCTTGTCACGCCGCATGTGCAAATACCAATAATACCAATAGCACGGAAAACCCCCCGACAATCCTCTCAATAATCCTACATATGCCAAAACATACCAACAAAATTTAACAACTTGCACCACAGGTGCTCAAGGGACACAAAATTTCCAAAACAACATTTCCATTACCACAACCATAGATATCTCACGACTCAACAACATTGAGTACCCAAAAAACAAAAATAACACGAGAGTATGATAAGTAAATCAACACAAGAATTACAAAAAACACAATAAAATAGAAGAATAAGCTCAACAATGAAAGACATAACAAGTAATAATGACTTCTAATAAGAATAACTCAACAATGAGAGAGTTAACATGTAAGAACGACTTCAAATAAGAATAAATCAATAATGGAAGAGATAACATGTAACTATGACTTCAAATAATAATTACTCAACTATGAAAGAGATAACAAGACAATCAAAGAGGCATCAACTTCAATTAAAGCATATAAAAGTATATTTGGCAATAAAAGATAGAACATGAACTAAAAACATCAAATAAATCATGTAAGGTTAAATTTAACAATGTATATAACATGATATGGCATATTTAATTAAATGTAGATAAGAAGCCTACGGTTATAGACCTGTCGAGTTTCCACATATAAGACAATGTACATGCTCGTCACCACATGTCTTTTGCATAATTCAAATAGTGCAATCAAATCAATCCCTATGGGGTAGTTTCCCCCACAAAAAATTAGGCAAGATACTTACCTTAACTAGGCGAAATCAACACTCAAAGATAGATTTTCCCTTAAAATCCGCCTCTGAACGGTTAAAGTCTAACACTCTGAAACTCACTCAAGCCCTCAGAGCTCCAAACCAAACACCCACACAAGTCTAAGAACATCATACGAACTCGCTCGGGCAATAAAAACACCAAAATAACATCTAGAACCATGGATCAGACATGAAATGCAGAAAATTTTACATTGTAACTCAAGAACTTCTAAAAACACCATGCGTCCAATTTCTATCGAATCAACTCGGAATGATGCCAAACATTAAAAATAAAGCTTCAAATAGCAAAACGGACCTATTCTGTCACAACCCAAAATCCCTTCTCAGCTGTCGTGATGGCACCTAGTGTCTAAGACTAGGTAAGACTAATATAAACTGAGTTGGTAATAGATTTACACCAGTCAACCATTAAGCATGAACCAATACCTGCTATACATAGCCAACGACCATCAATAGATGTACAAGATCCCAAAATTAATGGTAGAAGTCATAAACTCTACTGAGTTCAGTAGAAAATATCTAAGCACAAACTGTTCCTGAATAGAAATAAACAGTGGTAAAGAAAGACAATAGAAGGTGACTCCGAGAGCTGCGAACGGGATGGAAGGTATGCCTTGAAGTCTGTACGGTATCTCACAACCAAAAATCTAACAGCTGGTACGCTCTAGGGTTCCTGGATCTACAAAAAAATGTGCAGCAAGCGTAGCATGAGTACACCACAATGGTACCTAGTATATATCAAGTCTAACCTCAATAAAGTAGTGACGAAGTCATGTCAAGACACCTACTAGACATAGACACCAGTGTAAGATATTGATATAATCTAACAATGGAAAATAAAGGTAGTTAAAGGGAAATTAAGCAATTTATCAACATAAGGTTAGAAACTGTAATAAAGCAACATTGACAGCAAGAGAGTACATGTGATAGAGAAAACAAGTAACTAAGTACATTCAAAATACGAATGGAGGGGAATAAGGAGTAAAAGAACAACAACCGTTCAACTCATCAGGCTTCTCAACAAAAACTTTACAACAAGAATCATACCAAAGTACCAGCATTTCACAAATCCCAACTCACGAATCATAATCACACATCATTTTGTGCCCACTTTATAAATCACAAATGCACGGACAATCTACGTGATGCACGGACAACTCACGTGCTAATACCATTAACAATAACCTCATACTTGCACGGATAACTCGCGTGCCAACAGTGATAATATCTCAAATCTGTACGAACAAGTCACGTGCCACCAATAGTAATTTCTCACATCTGCACGGACAACACACGTGCCAATAGTCTAGTCATCACACAAAAGGAAGATATACAAGAATACACATACATGATCAACGGACAACAATAATTATGCTCATAGACTGATCTAGGTAGCAGTTTATGGTGTACGCTTGTGCAAGTGTACTATCACAGTTCGAGTCAACAAGTAAGGTCAAAGACAGCGAATATCACATTGAAAACAACACAACAAAACCCAGAATACACATGACTCACACAAGATAATCACACTACAACACAAATATCATAAATGACGATTCCCCCAGGCCATCACAACTCATCCCTGACATAGCCCACTTAGTCTTTCCACGTGCGCAACAATAAGGTAAATGCCCTCTTTGTCTCACATTACGCGCATAACAATTTCTTCACCTTGTCTCACCACATCTGAAACCCAACATGTATGTCCCCCACTTTTCATGCCACATGTGCAATCACAGACAACTCACGTGCAAACACCCTGACAATCCTCTTAATAATTCCACAAGAGCCAAAAACATAACAACACTATAAAAGAACTCGCAACACATGTGCCCCTATGCCACTACATTTTCATAACATCAATTCCAAAACAAAAACCACACATAGCCTGCGACTCAACAATACCGAGTACAACAACAACAACAATAACACGAGAGTACGACAAGTAAATCAACACAAGAATTACAATAACACAATGTAACTGGAGAAAAAGCTCAATAATGAAACACGTAAAAAGTAACAATGACTTCAAATAAGATAACTCAACTATGAGAGAGATAACATGTAACAACGACTTTAAACAAGAATAGCTCAACAATAGAAGGATAACATGTAACAATGACCTCAAATAAGATAAACTTTGAAAGAGATAAAATAGCAATAAAAGAGGAAACAATTTCAATTAAAGCATATAAGAGTATATTTGGCAATAAAAGATAGTTTACGAGCTAACAACTTCAAATATAGCATAAAAGGTTAAATTTAACTATGAATGATATAACATGATAGGGAAACTTCAATTGAATGTACATAAGAAGCCTAAGGGTCTAAATCGGTCAAGTTTCCACATATAAGGCTATGTACACACTCGCCACCTCATGTACACGTCTTCCACGAAATTCAAATGGTGCAATCAAACCAATCTATGTGGGGTAGTTTACTCCACACAAAGTAAGGCAAGTATGTTAACTAGGTTAAATCAACACTCAAATATAGCTTTTCCTTTACAATTCACCTCCGCTCAGCTCAAATCTAACCAAAATCGACTTGATAACATCAAATTATTCAAGAGACACCAATTGCAACAAGTAAAGCTATGATCTTTTTACAATTCCCGAAAAGTCGACAAATGTAAACCCCGGACCAGCCCGACCACAAAACGGGTCCAGAGGTATATTCCAGATAGCGATATCTCCACGAGGGAAAAACATTGACAAAAATGCCCAAATTTCCTCTTTGATTTTCCTAAATTTTATTTTAAAGATAATATAAAATCATGGAATATACTAAGAAATTGATTAGAATCACTTACCCAAAGATTGTAGATAAAAGTCACCTCTCCCAATCGCTTTCTACCGAGTCTAGAGTTCAAAGATACGAGAAATGAGGCTAAAATTCCATCTCCCAGCTTTTATGTTTAGTCGTAGGTGTCCTACATGCGACCTAGAATTTGAAAATGTGAACCCCGCAGATGCAAAGAATGATCGCAAAAGCGACATCAATCGCAGTCATACTAACATCGCAAATACGACAAAAAGTTCGCAAATGCAATAAGGATGATCACAAATGCGACCAAGCCTAGCCCTGCACCCATCGCAAATGCGAACTTCTGGTTCGCAAATGCAAACCTAACAGTTCCCAGCATATCTCGTAAATGCGATGTCCCACCTCAAAAATGCAAACAAAATCTTGCATCTGCAAGACCTGAAGCATCCGTGCAAAAACCAAAAAAAATAAAACTCTTCCAAATATTCCGAAAACCACTCAAGCCCTCGGTGCTCAAAACCAAACATCAACAAAAGTAAAAAAACATCATACGAACTCGCTCACGCGATAAAAATATCAAAATGACTTTCGAACCACAAATTAAACTTTCGAGACATATGAAATTACAATACGACTTATCGGATCCATCAAAACACCGTTCTAAGATCGTTTTCACAAAATTCAAATCTCGGTCAACATTTCTAACTTAAGCTGCTACAATGAAACAACTCATCCAAACAATTGTCGAAACATTCGAAAATCAAATCGGACAATGCACACAAGTCATAATACAAAATATGAAGCCACTCAAGGCCTTGATCCACTAAACATAATGCAAAAGCTCAAAACGACAGGTTGGGTCATTACATTATCCCCATCTTCAACAAACGTTGGTCCTCAAACGTGCCAAGAGTCATTCTATACCCATCAAATCACTACATAAACTCACCATACAAATATGCAAATGGGTAATCCCATATCCCCTCAAGCCACATAAACCCGACAACACCATCTCAACCGAAGATTATTCCTTCCACTCATGCTGATAAGCCTCATAATCAAATTTCCACATCCATACAGGGTCATATTATAACATAAACACATTGTACAAAATTTGATATGCTCAATTTACACCTTAAAAGAGTGCAAGCGACCGTTGTCAAATATAGTAACCCAACAAGGTTGGAGTCGAATCCCACAGAGAACAATATGAGGGCGATTAGGAATGCTAGAGAGTTATCACTTATCGAGCAATGCCAAATAATTAAGATTTTGGTTTTTTTTTTTGATAATTGTCTATAGCTAAATGCGAAAATATAAACTAACCTAGAAAGCAATTAAAATGATCAATGGCAACAAGTATCGATTCTTCGGGTATTACACTCGAGTACCGATCCAATGTATTTTACGATTTTACAAATATGAGCGGGTGATGTTAATTAGCCACGGATAACATTTCTTAATTAGCTT
>ML241838.1:6432-49207 GCA_005239495.1 Nicotiana undulata
GACTCGTGTGCTGACTCAATTATATACCATTACTATAAAGCTTCCCACGATCGCGAATCATATCTGCGACTCAAGTGCTGACTCGATTATACTGATTTATCATAAAGCTCCCCACGATCACGAATCATACCTACGACTCGTGTGCTGACTCAATTATATACCATTACTATAAAGCTTCCCACGATCGTGAATCATACCTGCGACTCGTGTGCTGACTCTTATACGTACGTATATATGTATATGTACCAAAAACAACAGTGAACTCAGTCGGACTATGCTCATATCATGGATTAATCAACTGGGGATTTAAATCGTAATGTTCCACATTTCCATATCATTTCAAAAGTAATATGCAACTCAAAATACATCCAAAGATACATGTAAGACAAATAGAGTCATGCTTGTGAGTCCTAAAACTACCCAACATAGCATAATAGTCGCCACGTACGGACTCTCGTCACTTGGTACATACGCGGCCCCCACAACATGTATACATAACAAATAAGGAACCTATGGGGACATTTTCCCCTTACTAGGTTGGAAAGGAGACTCACCTTGCTCCGAAGATTCATCACCGGTTTCGAGCCCCTACGACGACCCCAACAGATGCGCAACTCCCCCAAACTATCCAAATAACGATAATTCAATGAAAGTATACTCTAATATTTGCTAAAAATTCAGATTATATAATTTCTCAACTCCGCTCAAGGAATTAACCAAAATGGCCTCAGGCCCACGTGCCCGGATTCCGAAATTTCTCGAAGATAAATTCTACCCATAACTTTACTAACTCAAATATACAATTTGTTACAATTTTCATGCTCAAATTCATGGCTAAAATTTTATCAATTCTAGGTTTCCTTGCAATTTCCCCACATTTTTCCCAATTTCTCATATCAAATCTATGTAATAAATCTTGTATTTAACTTGGAAATAAGTAGAAACAACTTACCTTTGATGCTTGATGAAATCCCCCTTGACATGCCCTCCAAAATCATCCAAGCCAAATGAAAGAAATGGCCAAAATTCGAGTTTAAAGAATCTTCCCATGCTTCATCGAGTTCTACCTTGCACTTGTGCTGCATAGGTTGTACATACTATTAAAATTCCCTTGTTGAACACCTTCTGTTAAAAAACCCATAACTTATTGTAGAAATATCCAAATAACAAACGGTTTGAAGATTTAGAAACTATGCTAGAAGATCTTTAATTTGATAGGTTGTACAGCATATAACTTTTTATATATTCCGAGATATAAGCTTCTAAAGTCGGCTTCACGCACCAGAAAATTCTGGCGAGACTGCCCCACCAGCCATCTTCAATCGGTCATAACGGTTTGCTCAAAACTCCAAATGACAAATGGTTTAATGTTCTGAAAACTAAACTTCAAGATATAAATCTTTCATGTTTTGCAAATTTTCATATTCATTATAGATTATTATATATATGCTTCCAAAATTAGCTCTTCGACGCACAATTTGCTGTCCAAAAAATGCAGCAGAAATTTTCTGCAATTGTTTCTTCTTTCTTTTGTCCGAAATTCATTCCGTTAACCTTCCGAAATCCAAACGAGGCCCTCGGGACCTTATCCAATTATACCAACATGTCCCAAAACATGATACGAACTTGCTCGAGGCCTCAAATCACATCAAACAACACCGAAATCTCGAATCGCACTAAAATTCAAACTTTATGAACTTTGAAATTTCAAACTTCTACATCCGATGCCGGAACCTATCCAATCACGTACGATTGACCCCAAATTTTTCACACAAGTCATATTCGACATTACGGACCTGCTCCAACTTGCGGAATTGGAATCCGACCCCGATATCAAAAAGTCAAACTCTCGGTCAAACTTCTCAAAAACCTTCAAATTTCTATCTTTAGCCAAATGACTTCAAAATGACCTCCGGACATCGGAATTCACTTCTGATCGCGCTCCCAACTCCAGAATCACCATACGGAGCTATTCCCAGACTCGGAATCCTAAACAGACATCGATATCATTGAAATGCGCTTCAAGCCAAACTTAGGAAATTTCTTCAAAAATGCTGACTTCCACAATATACACCGAAACGCTCCCGGGTTATCCAAATCCCGATCCGGACATACGCCCAAGTCCGAAATCATCATACGAACCTGCTAGAACCTTCGGATCGTGATTCCGAGGTCGTTTACTCAAAATTCCAGTCTTACTCAATTTCTTCATCTTAAGGCTTCTGAAATGAGAATTTTCCTTTCAATTTAACTCCGAACCTCCTGAATTTCAACTCTGACTATACACACAAGTCACAATACCCGAAATGAAGCTGTTCACAACTCCCAACTGCTGAACGACGTGCTCGATCTCAAAACGACCGATCGGGTCGTTACATGACGAGTATCTATGCACCACCCAATTTGCCTGTTAAGCATGATCTGTTTCCCGTTCCCAACTTAATTGATTCTGGTCTTAATTGTTCTATGTCCATTATTGTTTCTATGACTACTTGGTCTTGTTATTTTATTGTTAGTTATTGTTATGGTTATTTTGGAAAGAGTATTGGTTATTTTAGCTGGATTCCTTGGGGTACAAAACGGTTGAGCGGTTTGGCATTATTTTTACAAATTATATATACGTATATGTTCCTGTTGGTTCCATTGTTGATAATATTGAGGAAGTGATGAGGAATGCAGTTTAACTGTTTTATGATTGTTGAGGTTTACCTGGTTGTTGGGTTTTAATTGATTGTTGCCAATTGTTGTGGCGAGTGTATTAAAAGTGTTGGTTGTTCTTTTGATTTTATCATGGTACATAAAGACTGAGCTGGGTTGACAGCGTTACGGTGTTTACATATATTCTGGTTGGGTTTATTGTGAAATGATATTGGTTAAGGCTTACGAGCTATACGGTTTTCTATTTGAAATTGTGGAAATGAAAGTATTGTGAAAGGCTTGGCCTGAATTGTGAAAGTCTCATAAATAAATTGATATGATATGTCTGGTGGGAGCGGGTTGCACGCCGCAATAAGGAGTGATAAGGGTGGACAGGTGGGATCGGGTTGTACGCCACAACAGGAGCAATAAGGGTGATATATATATATGGAGGAGCAATAAGGGTGGACAGGTGGGATCGGGTTGCACGCCGCATCAAGGAGCGATAAGGGAGGACATTTATATTTTTACTGTTTATAAATTAAAGGGCTGGAACACTCATTATTTTATTGTCATTATTTCATATTCTGTTCTTTCTATTATTTAAAGTGAAACTTGTTTTGTTTACAATTGTTGAGACATAAATATTGTGAAAGGCTTTGACTTAAATTTTGAAAATCTTTTTTTATAAATAAAGAGATGTGATTGTCTGGTGAGAGCGGGTTGCATGCCGAAACAAGGAGATAAGAGTGGATAGGTGGGATCGGGTTGCCCGCCGCAACAGGAGTAATAAGGGTGATATATTTAGAGGGAGGAGCAATATGGGTGGACAGGTGGTAACCGGTTGCACGCCGCAACAAGGAGCGATAAGGGAGGACATTATATTTTTACTGATTTTCAAAGAAAAAAAAAGATTTGAAAAGCTTAAATGTTTATTTTACTATTCTTCTTATTTTTGGCACTATTTTTATTTAAAGTTAAAGTTTGGAAACTCGGAAATTATTTGAGAATTGGTTATAGGTGAGGTCTGGAAAAGGCGGCTGAGTTATTTCATTGTTTTTGCAATACTTAATTATTTATTTAGATTTCCTTCTTGCTTTATATTTATTGTCTCAGTTATATTTTTCTTGTTCGTGTCAAATTGTTTTATTGTGTTATTGTAGATATTATTTTCACAGGTTATATGTTGTTAATGCCCCTCCGTATCCTCGTCACTACTTCGTCGAGGTTAGGCTCGACACTTACTCAGTACATGGGGTCGGTTGTACTGATAGAGGTAACACAAGTAGGCTAAGGTTTTAGTAAAACTTATTCGAAGTATGACAAATACAGAATCATAATAAGAACCAAACATTCAGGCTAATACGAAGAAACCAGATAGAAATATCTTAAAAGTTAGGGCTTTAGACATATGCAAGTTTAAAAATCAACAAAAGTATAGAATCAGTTTAGATATGCAAATAAAAGGTTTGAGACAAAAGGAAAAAGTCAGTTTAAACGGGTACAGAAGAGCTCAGAGAAACTCTAGTTTTAAAAGGAAGTAAAAACGTTTAAAAGTTGTTGAATCTTGAATATTGAGTTGAGAATAAAGTAAAACCCAAAGAAATAGGTAAGGGCCGTTAAAATACCAGAGATTCAAGAGGTTTTAGGCAAAAATTAGGGTTTCGTAAGAACCCAGAGAGAAATCGGAGAACCTGCCGTGAAACTCAGAGGTCGTGGTGGTTCAGGCATTGTCGTGTCAAAACCCCACCGGAGAAGGACGGAAAACAACCTCAAGCAGGAGATTCTAGTAGTCGTCTTCCATGGACGAAACCTTAAGGTTTCAGAGGTGAAGGGACCCGGAGAGATAGGCTTCATAGTGGCCGGTGGTCGAAGGAGGTGAGCCTGGAAGTGGCCGGAGATGAAGGCTGGAGGCCATCAGAGAAGACAAAGAGCCAGAAGGTTCTAGAGAGAAGGGGAGAGGAAGAGGCGAGAAAAGAGAGAGAGTGGCTTNTTAATTGGGGGGTTTGGGTTGGGTATTTTAGGATTGGGCTAGGATGAATTGGGTTTAAAGATTGGGTTAAAAATGTGGCTAGGATTTAAATAGATGTGGCTAATTGTTAAATACCTAATAAAATAAGATAATTAATTGATTAAAATAGTTAATAATTGTATTAAGTTCAAATAAGTAAAATTACAATAATTAGACAATATTAAAAATGTAAGAAACATAAATTCGAATTTTAAAAGGTATAAAATGTCTAATTAGGCCGTAATTGCAAAATAATTGTAATTGCAATTAAATAAGACTCAATTAGCCACTTTATGAAATAATTGGATTTTAATAAATAAAAAGTGATTATAAATGACATACTGAACTTGAAAAATATTTTGAAATTATTTAGAGCGTAATTTATGAATTATAAAAATACGAAATATTGAATAATAGGGAAATAATTTAGATAAAAATATGTAAAAATTAGGAAAAATATTCATTATTGCAAAGAGTGATTTTGAAAGCTTATATACAAGTTTGAAAAATAATTTGAGGAAAAATTGGGTATCAACAACTGCCCCTCTTTACCCGGGAAGGATGAAAGAGGTGTAGGGTAAAGATATGATGGCCAATTTTGACCGAGATGAAACTGTAGGACAGAATTCGGCCGCACCCTGGCTTCTGAGTTGCCTACATATCCCTGGTTTTACAGGAATCAGGCCGTATGTAGTTCTGGAATCATCGGCGAGGTATGCCGGTGACGTTTTGCAAGAACGGACGCAAGGTGCGAGATAGGGTAAAAGTAGGAAGTTCTTACAGGGTTGTGTCGAAGATTTGGAGCGGTCTGCTCCTGCCTGGTTGGGTGTTCCGGCCGGGTTACCTGCAGGTATTTAACAAGCGTATATTATGCATAATATAATTGTGATGCAAGTTCCCGTCGGACTATGAATGCTGTCTTCGGACATTTAGGATGATGTCCTTAGATCATGATGTCCTGGGCCATGAATCGCTTGGTGCGGAATTCGCAGGCTATGAAATGATGTTCTCGGGCCATGAGGATGGTGCCTCCGAACCATGATGCCTTTGAATAATGATGTGCAAATTGAATAAAGGGATCCTCAGGCCATGAAATGATGTTCTCGGGCCATGAAGATGGTGCCTCTGAACGATGACGCCTTTGGACAAATTAGCGATTTTTCAGCCCATGAAGAATGCAGTAATATGATGCTGACAAGACAAAGCTTAGTCTTGCGATTTGCGAAAGGAAAAGGGGGCAGAGCTTAGCCCGGAAGAAAGCATAAATAAGTAACATCACGAAAGGTAGCTACTTTGAAAAGGTAGAAAGGAGCTTAGTGTAGTGCAATAAGATGCGGAGAGAGGTGGCATAGAACCTCGGAAGGCGGAATAATAGCCTTATGCAATGCGGGAAATAAAATGCGGGAGAGGTAGCGTAGAACCTCGGAAGGCAGAATGGTATCCTTATGCAGATGCGAATGCAGGTGGAGGTAGAGCTTAACCTCATGCAGATGGAGACAGAGCTTAGTCTCGGAAGGCAGAAAGGTAGCCTTATGCAGATGCGAATACAGGTGGAGGTAGAGCTTAACCTCATGCAGATGGAGACAGAGCTTAGTCTCGGAAGGCAGAAAGGTAGCCTTATGCAGATGCGAATACAGGTGGAGGTAGAGCTTAACCTCATGCATATGGAAACAGAGCTTAGTCTCGAGAGGCAGAAAGGTAGCCTTATGCAATGTGAGAAAAATGCCGAGAGGCAGTGCTTAGTCTCGGAAGGCAGAATGGTAGCCTTATGCAAATGCAAACGCAAATGGAGGTAGAGCTTAACCTCGTGCAAGATGGAGACAGAGCTTAGTCTCGAGAGGCAGGAAGGTAGCCTCATGCAAATGCGAATGTAGATGGAGGTAGAGCTTAACCTCATGCATACGGAGACAGAGCTTAGTCTCAGAAGGCAGAATGGTAGCCTTATGCAATGCAGAAAATAAAGCGATAGTAAGAGTTCTTAGCTGGTTATAAAGTGTGGTGATACAATTGTTGTGAATGAAGTATCGTTTGCAATAATGATAGTAGTAAGTGTTGGCATGTGCGATGAGTTCGAGAGCGTATCCTTGAAAAGTATGCGTCTTGTGGGGATAATGGGATGTCTTGGGCTTTCGCCGTATTTGTGCCTGCATCCAAAGAAAAATCGTGAGTTCCGTAGAGGGAAGGGTTAGTTCGTATCCCTGCTGGCTCGGATCGGCCTATCTGCTTGCTGATGCTGGCTTTGATTGTACCACAGGGGGGTAGCGTTGCTAAAACAAGTTGTTTTTAAGGAATAAATATGCATGGTTTTATAAAAAAATGGTATAACATGTAATAGAAAATAATTTCTTTGGATGAACCGACGATCACGACACGGTTCGAGACATTGCAACCTCTCATGCTGCGGAGATTTGAGGGTCCTCCTCAACATTTTGCCCCAGTTTGATGGGTGAAGGCTTCTAGCTGTTACTGGTGCGGTGCTTGGCTGAACTTGCTTCGAAATTTTGAGGTCCCTCCTCAAAATTCTGCCCCAGTTTCCATTCGTGGGGGAAATGAAAATTTTATTAAAATATGACCGAACCCATAGGGCTGCCTACGTATCCCCTCTTAAACGGGAATCAGGTCAGGCGTAGTTCAAATTACAACATTGATAGAAGCATAATAATTACACATAGTAGCTCTTGACTGCGTTTGAATTGATTGGTTTAGGCCAAATTTCTCCATCCATTTCTGCCAGTATGAGTGCTCCTCCTGTTAGCACTCGGTGAACCATGTACGGGCCTTGCCAATTGGGAGAGAATTTCCCTTTTGCCTCATCTTGATGAGGAAAGATTTTCTTTAACACCAGCTGCCCCGGTGTGAATCATCTTGGTTTGACTTTCCTGTTGAAGGCTCTAGTCATTCTATTCTGATATAGCTGACCATGAAAAACCGCGTTTATTCTCTTTCCGTCTATGAGGGCCAATTGCTCATAGCGGCTTCTTACCCATTAGGCGTCGCTGAGCTTGGCTTCTTGTATGATTCTCAAAGATGGAATCTCAACTTCAGTAGGAATGACGGCTTCCGTACCGTATACCAACATGTAAGGAGTTTCCCCAGTTGATGTGTGAACCGTGGTGCGATACCCCAACAGAGCGAATGACAGCTTCTCATGCCACTGCTTGTGCTTCTTTATTATTTTTCTCAGTATCTTCTTGATGTTCTTTTTGGCAGCCTCAACGGCTCCATTCATTTGAGGTCTGTATGTTGTAGAATTCTTGTGCTTGATCTTGAAAGTTTCACACATTACTCTCATCAAATCACTGTTGAGATTGGAACCATTATCGGTGATGATTGACTCTGGAGCTCCAAACCGGCAAACAATGCGGTCGCGGGCAAAATCGGCCACGACTTTCTTAGTAACTGCTTTGTAAGATGCACCTTCGACCCATTTGGTGAAATAGTCAATGGAAACCAGAATGAACCTGTGTCCGTTGGATTTAGTAGGCTCGATTGGTCCAATAACATCCATGCCCCAAGCGGCGAACGACCAGGGTGAGATTGTTGCATTAAGCTAGCTGGGAGGTACCTTTATCATATCCCCATGTATTTGACATCGACTGAATTTGCGGACATACTGGATGCAGTCTGTTTCCATGGTCATCCAGAAATAACCAGCCTGAAGTATCTTCTTTGCTAGAACAAACCCGTTCAAATGAGGACTGCATGTACCAACATGTATTTCCTCCAACAACTTCGTCGCTTCCTTTGCCTCGACACATCTTAGTAAACCCAGATCGAGAGTCCTCCTATATATGATTCCTCCACTGTGAAAGAAGTTGTTTGATAGCCTTCGAAGAGTGCGCTTCTGAGTAGTGTTTGCAAGTTCTAGGTACTCTACCTCTGCTAAGTACTCCTTAATGTCATGAAACCAAGGCTTTCCATCCGCTTCTTCCTCAACGTGGGCACAGTAGGCCGGCTGATTATGAATCCCTACCGGGATAGGATCAATGAAGTTCTTATCTGGATGTTGGATCATAGATGACAAGGTGGCCAGTGCGTCGGCGAACTCATTCTGGATTCTGGGAACGTGCTGGAATTCAATCTTTGTGAACCTCCTTCTCAATTCCTGCACACGATGTAGGTATGGCAGTATCTTGGAATTCTTGTTTTCCCATTCACCTTGGACTTGGTGTATCAATAAGTCTGAATCGCAAATCACTAATAATTCTTGAACATTCATGTCGATGGCCAAGTTGAGCCTAAGGATGCAGGCCTCATATTCGGCCATGTTGTTGGTGCAGGGGAACCTGAGTTTGGCAGATACCGGGTAGTGCTGACCAATTTCTGAAATTAAGACTGCTCCAGAACCTACGCCTTTGAAGTTTGCGGCCCCATCAAAGAACATCCTCCAACCGTCGTAGGATTCTGCAATGTCCTCTCCTACGAATGATACTTCCTCATCGGGGAAATACGTTTTCAAAGGTTCGTATTCTCCGTCCACAGGATTCTCAGCAAGATGATCGGCTAATGCTTGTCCCTTGACTGCCTTCTGAGTTACGTAAATGATGTCGAACTCACTTAATAGGATCTGCCATTTAGCCAGCTTGCCAGTGGGCATAGGTTTCTGAAAGATGTACTTGAGCGGATCCATCCTCGATATGAGGTACGTTGTGTAGGCACAGAAATAATGCCTCAGCTTCTGTGCGACCCAAGTCAAAGCACAACAGGTGCGTTCTAATAGAGAATACCGGGCCTCATACGGAGTAAACTTCTTGCTGAGGTAGTAAATTGCTTGCTCTTTCCTCCCTGTTTCGTCATGTTGCCCGAGAACGCAACCGAAAGCTCCATCTAATACGGCCATGTAGA
Organism: Nicotiana undulata; assembly: GCA_005239495.1. Classification (NCBI taxonomy): domain Eukaryota; kingdom Viridiplantae; phylum Streptophyta; class Magnoliopsida; order Solanales; family Solanaceae; genus Nicotiana; species Nicotiana undulata. The sequence goes on from ML241838.1 coordinate 15,926, forward strand.
GTAATAGGGGTTTACCCGGCTCTGGGGGTACCAAGACTGGTGGTGTTGAGAGGTACTCTTTGATTCTGTCGAAGGCTTTTTGACAATCCTCAGTTCATTTAGTGGCAGCATCCTTTCTTAGCATTTTGAAAATTGGTTCACAAATGACGGTAGACTGGGATATGAGCCGGTTGATATAATTGAGTCTTCCTAGAAAGCTCATAACATCCTTCTTGTTCTTCGGTGGTGGCAATTCCTGAATGACTTTGACTTTGGATGGATCCAATTCTATTCCCCGGCGGCTTACAATGAAACCCAGTAATTTTCCAGCAGGAACCCCGAACGCACACTTCGCGGGGTTCAGTTTCAGATTGTATTTTCTTAACCTGTTGAAGAACTTTCTCAAATNTTCTTTGTGAATCATGTCATGGAATATAGTAGTCATGGCCCTTATGTAAGTGGCCCCTGCATTCTTCATACCGAACGGCATCATCTTGTAGCAATACACTCCTCACGGCGTAATGAATGTCGTTTTCTCAGCATCTTTCTCGTCCATCCAAATCTGATGGTAACCATCAAAACAATCTACAAAGGACTGCAGCTCGTGCTTGGCGCAGTTGTCAATTAAGATGTGTATGTTCGGCAGGGGGAAGTCGTCTTTCGGACTAGCCCGGTTGAGATCCCGGTAGTCGACGCAGACTCTGACCTTCCCATCTTTCTTTGGTACATGCACAATGTTGGCTAACCATGTAGGATATTCGACCACTCAGAGAACCCTGGCGTTGATATGCTTGGTGACCTCTTCTTTGATTTTCAAGCTCATGTCTGGTTTGAACTTCCTGAGCTTTTGCTTCACTGGTGGGCATGTTGGATTGGTCGGCAGCTTGTGGGCTACAATAGATCTACTGAGGCTAGTCATGTTGTCATATGACCAGGCGAATATGTCCTCATACTCCCTTAAAAATTCCGTATATTCCTCTTTTTCTGACAGCGACATATGAATGCTGATGCGTGTTTCTTTGACGTTCTCTGCGTTTCCCAAGTTGACAACCTCAGTCTCGTCCAAGTTAGACTTAGGTATGTTCTTAAAGTTCTCGACCTCATTAATAATATCCTCAGGTATATCATCCTCGTCTGACTTGGAATCCATTTGTTGCGTTGCCTCGTTGCAGGTCACAGTCGTCGGTTCATCAAGATAAGTAATAGTAATGCTGTGTAAAATAAAGTAATGGGGAGGAAAACAGTAACAAGTAAATATAAGATTTATAAGGAAATTGGAAATGCTTTGATAAATTGAGTAATTGTTTGAACATAGGATCTCTTTCTTGCAGAAATTAAAAATGCGAAAAGGAAGAAAATTCTTTAAATAGATAAACTGTAAATAATGCTTGTTTTGTTAGCCTTGCTACCCCGAGGCTCGATGGGCTTTGGTTGTCCTGACGGACCAATTGTTGAGATGTGATCCCTTGCTCACGACTTGTATGGAAGAGCCTTCCTCCCCCTCCTCTTCAAAAATGACACAACAGTCCATATCCTCATCATCCAGAAATAGATCCCTTATCGCCGCTAGCGCTTCTTCTTCGTCTGTACCATATATGATGTCAGCTGGCTGGAAGGTCTGCTCTATGCGGGGTATTGGCTACTCCAATGGGTAGTAGGGGCCGCGCCATGGTGGCGACCAGTCCTTGAAATCCTTCTAAGTGTACTCGTACCCTAGAACAAAAGCAGTACCGTGCTTCTTGAGTGTTATTGGCTTTGTTATTCCTTGAAGATGCTTACCGATCCCTTTACCCGGCTCGTACCCTTTCCAGTTCAATATGCTTTCGGTCTTACTGCCCCACCACTTGTCTTTGTCAATGGCATTGACACGATCTATGTTGTGATAGATTTCTCCGCCCAACTTCCTCCTTCCATCGATGACCGAAACGGTCTGGCGACCGTAGATATGGTTGCTACCGTCACCATGAATGATTACCTCTTGATGATTCCATTCAAACTTCACAGCTTGATGTAGGGTTGATGCCACGGCCCCAGAAGCGTGGATCCAAGGTCGTCCCAATAGTAAGTTGTAGGATGCAGGCACATCTATCACTTTGAAATCTATGTCGAACCAAGTTGGTCCCATCTGTAAGCATAAGGTAATTTCTCCCATGGTGGACCTTTGTGAACCGTCGAAGGCCTTTACATTGATCTCTCCTTCCTTTATCTCATGTAGACTCTTGCCCAATCTCTTGAGTGTGACCAGCGGACAGATGTTGAGACTAGAACCTCCATCAATTACGATCCTTGTGATGAAATGATTCTCACATTGTACAGTGATGTGTAGTTCTCTATTATGCCCTAACCCCTCGAGCGGTAGCTCATCTTTGTGGAAAGTGATCTTGTGACTTTCCAGTATCTGGCCCACCATGTTAGCCATTTCCCCACTGGTGATATTGTCTGGCACGTATGCTTCACTCAGCACCCTTAGCAAAGCACTCCTGTGAGTTTCAGAGTTTTGTAACAGGGAGATGATGGATATCTGAGCTGCCGTTTTGTTCAACTGGTCGAGGACTGAGTATTCCTTGGCTTGTATCTTTCTCCACTGATCGTCTGAACCTGTTTCGATGATGGGGGGATGGTTGTTGGCCTGCTTGCTAGATTCGGCCAAATGCTCAGGGGTATAAACTCTGCCACTTCTTGTCATACCCTGTGCAGCGATGGCTTCCTCAGACTTGCCTTTAGCCTTCCTCTTTGCTTCGGCGGTATAGTCCCACGGAATGGCGTCTGAGTAAAAGGGTGTCGTTGTTGACATTGCCACTGGAATAGGCGGGGTCATTTTTATTCCTGTCGGAGTATATGTTATAGATGGCCGGATTGCAACTTCGAGTGGTCGCAAAAACGCGACTTTGATCGGTCCTGGGGCCTTTCCCTCGGCGGGTGGCCTTGACTCAAACTCAAGTGGAATGGACATGTTTACCTCAACTTCCTCAGATGGCTGCATCTGGGCCACGATCAGATTAAGAGTAATCGCAGGCTTCTTCGGATCACCCTCAGAAATTAGCCCAATTGATCCCTCAGGATCCCAATCATCTTCAACCTCAATCATGTGGACACCACCTTTATGTTCAGGCAGCGGATTATTGCGAACATTAGGAGCAGGGTCCTTGGCTACAATGATTTTGTTATCTATGAGGGTTTGTATCTTGTCTTTCGGGGAACAACATTCCTCGATGGTGTGTCCCTTCATGCCGGACTGGTAAGCACAGGTTTTGTTTGGGTTGACCCACTGAGATGGGTTCTCAGGGATGACAGCGGGGATGGGTGTGACATAACCGGCGGCTTTAAGCTTTCCATATAATTGGTCAATGTGTTCAGCTATGGAAGTATACTGTTTTGGTGGACGACGGTCAAAATTTGGGCGAGGTCTCGAGAAGTTTTGGCGATTAGGGGGTGATCGATAGTGAGAAGGTTGGGAGTTGTAGGCGTTATAGACAGGAGTTGGTTGTGAGTATTTGGGCGAGGTAGGCTGATATGTGGATGGTGGAGTTTGGTAGGCGGGTGAGGGTGTCTGTTATTGAGGTGAAGGTGCTTGGTAACTTGTAGCTGGTTGGTAAGTGCAGGAAGGTGCGGGGTATACTTGATATTTGGGAGGGGACTTAGCTTGCTGTGCCACCATCACGGCTCCTACATCCCTTTTCTTAGACACACCACCGGATTGCAGAGCTTTGTTGGTAGCTTGTAGGGCTTCAAAGTTAGTAACCATACCGTTTTTGATGCCTTCCTCGATTCGCTCTCCCAACTTGATGATATCAGAAAACTTGTGCCCTTCGACCATCATCAGCCGCTCATAGTAGTGAGGATCCTGAGCGCGCACGAAGAATTTCTTCATTTGTTCTTCTTCCAAAGCTGCCCTGACCTTAGCATCCTCTGACCTCCAACGAGTAGCATACTCGCGAAAAGTCTCAGTTGGTTTCTTCTTCAAGTTCTGGATGTAGAACACATCCGGTGCATTCTCCGTATTGAATCTGAATCTATCCATGAAGTCCGTAGCCATATTCACCCAATTGATCCATTTCTTTGGATCCTGATTGATGTACCAGGATAGTGCATCACCTTTCAAACTCCTCATGAAGAGTTTCATGCGGATCCTTTCATCTTTTCCCACGCCGACCAATTTGTCGCAGTAAGTCCTCAGATGGACTCTTGGGTCACCAGTACCATCAAACATCTCGAACTTAGGAGGTTTGTACCCCTCGGACAGTTCAACATCGGGTTGTATGCAAAGATCCTCATAATTCAATCCCTCAACCCCTTTAACTTCTTCGACACCCTGAACTCGGTTGGTCAATTTCTTGAGTTCCTCGGCCAGATTCCTGATGAGCTTGTCCTTCTTGTCGGTCTCATAGGTATGCGGTGTGGAATGAGCTATGGTTTCCACATAAATGGGGTTGTCATAAGCCTGGAAGTGATCTCTCGTCTGATCCTGGAGAGGCGGAGTGTTGTAGTGACATGTGTTGCGTGGTGCCGGTGGAACGGGATCTTTGGGGTGATTGGGTTGTTTTGGGACGTTTTGGGGTAAAGTGGGGTTCAGAGTATTTGGGAAGTGAACGTCTGGAACGCTGAGGGAGAATGATAAGTGGGACAAATTCTTGACTTGGCCAAGTTCCTCTTGGAACTTCAACAGCTTCTTCTCTAGTGGAGACATACCCTCGTGCAGAACCTGAATACCCTAACCATCAGTGATCTCAACCTGTTCATCCCTGTTGTCTTTTCTATTACCGCTTGCATCTTCCATCTTAGTTTTACCCTTGCTTTTTTTCTTTTGGGAGGACTGGGATGAGGAGTAGGAGGAGGGCCCTTTGATCTGGTGCAATAAGCTGTTGATGCCAGAGTGCACAAACTAACCTTTGGGTAAAGGGAATAACTAACAAAAAGGCAGTGAAGTTAGTGAAGATATAAAGAATATTGCTGTAATTTAAACACGTAATGCGAAAATGTAAAACGCATCCTAAGTTGGGGAACCTCTTTATGCCCGAAGTAGGCCTAGAGACAAATTAATTTGGAGAACTTAAATACTAAATGCCTCATTTTATTGATGAAAAAATAGTCAAATCCAACTAGACTCTAAAAATGTATAATGTCATTAATGGCCAATGGCCTTATTACATCAAAAGCAAAGTAAAGACAAATCCTATCTATTTGGTCTCAGAAGGACCTTCCCCGGACTCGGCACCTCTACTTGCTTTGATCAACATTCCCATCTCGCAGAGTCCCAGCAGCAAGTAGGTTTTTGCTAGAATTCCTACTTCAGTTCCCTCAGTCTTTTGACAAGTCTCGATCCTTCTAAGGAACTTTTCCTCCAAGTCGACTATGCCTCGTTTCAAGTGTGCTAGCCTCTAGGTAGAAGTGATGGCCATGTCCTTCCATTCCTCGATCAGCTTTTTGTTGGCTATGTGGATTTTGTGATGATCTTCTTCACAGTCATGGAGCCTTTTGCGCAGCTGGTTGAACCTAGTTGTTGCCTTGGCTTTCTCGTCTATGACCCTATGTCCTCGGGCGAAACCTGGCTCAATACTTCTTCCCCTGTTATCTTCCAACCATCCCAGATAGTAAGGAGAGCAACCAGCGTGATACATGTCAGGCTCGATAGTATCCTTCTCCAACCGGATCCTGCAGTGCCACAATTGCTGAGCTTGACATTTGTGAGGGATGTCGTCATCTTGGAAGTCCACCCTGAGATGACTTATTTTCTCGACACTTGGGATGACTTGCTTCCTTCATGCCTGCCTCATGACTCGAATCGGGACATAAGGGTATGTCCCTCTAAGACCAATCAATATAAGGAACAGGGTGTCTCTAGTCCGAATGATGAATTCGTCGGTCGGGAACCACTCGAACATCCATTGGATTTGATCCTCAATTAGATCTCCCAATAACTCAACCCATCCCTTGGCATTCTCTGGTTGTGCAAACATGTTGGGGATGTAGTTCATACGCTTTGGATGATGGAAAGCGATATGATCATCCCAAATCCTCCTATGTATGTCTTGACGGTAATCACCACTTTGCAAATGCTCGGTGAGCCAAAGCTGAAGTAGCAGGTTGCAACCCTCAAAATGTTTCGCTCCTCGTTGACAGTTCTCCAAAGCTCGGTGTATGTCAGCAACAATCATGGGTACAATGCTGAAATCTTGTCCGTCCCTTCAATCAGAGTCTTGGTAACCATAGCCAATCTGGTGTGGATTCTCCCCTTCTTTGTTAGGAAAACCATCAATCCCAAAAAGCAGAATATGAAGACGAATACCCGGCGGTGAATGTGTCCTAGAGAGGTGAGGGCGAACTCTTCCTGATATCTGCGGTAATACTGACTACGGCCATACCTCTCGTACAAATAGTCAAAAGGGATGTACGAGTCTTCCAAGCAGACTAAATCCAGATTCTTCTTGAGTCCCATCATTTTGAGAAAACCCCGGCCTGTTCGGTTTTTAGGAATCAATAACCCTTGATACTCCCAAGGCAAACCAGTTAAACCCCCTATCTCTTCCAGCAGTGGTGTCATCTCATTGTTCCCAAATCGAAAAACCGACCGATCACAATCCCAGAATAAAGCGGCAGCCTCTATCATCATGTTATTAGGCTGAACATCCAAAAGAGAGGGCAAGTTGCCCAGGTGTTTTCTGACTGCTGTTTTGTCGCTTGAATGCAAGTCTTCCCACCAATTTAGAAGTTGTGGGTGGATGTTGGTGACCATGCCGAATCTGGGGACCTCGTGCCTCATCTCTGCAAAGTAAACAGGTTAGGCCCTTACCCCCATCAGACTCGACTATTTAATATCAATAATTAGCAATGAGCATTTATGTTCTCCAAATAAATGCACAGAGCGTGAAAGCATCCTTTTGGGTTCCAGGGAAACCCAATGGACTTTGGACCAGGCTATCTTTAAGGCTATTGTGAGGACAACACGTTAGCCAGGCTAGGTTTGACCATGATGCGTGCAACATACAATAGAGTAAGGTTTCTATTGGGGTTTTAGACTGGTACCCTTGAGCGGACAACTCAAGGGGGAAGGAATGGAACCGTCTACTGCACCGATGATCGACTAGTTTTACCGCAAATACGCCTTTCCGAATTTAGGGGGTGATAATATTGGAATAGTGCAACCACTCATTGTAAGCGTTGCTATAGTATTTGTTTGGCACGAGTGGAATATGAATGTGGAGCATGATATGTAGTAATAAGCATTAAAACAGATAAACATGTATTTTCACGTTGAGGAAAACAGTAAAGAAAGGAAATGCAACAATTATAATGGAAAGCGGTTACAAAGAAGACATAAAGATATGTCAGTTACATTCAGGTGAAATAAATACCAGTAAAAGTAAACGATTAACGGCATATAACAGGAAATAGGAAAAGGCATAAGCATTTAAATGCAAATTAAAGGTCCAAATTTACAAAGCAAATTGTAACGGTATACGCCTAGGGAAGATCCCCAGCAGAGTCGCCATGATGTCGTGCCCCCTTTTCCCGCACGGGTTAGGTACGAAGAGATCAGGTTTAGGACATTATGGACAACTTCTTAAAGGAAAAGGAAGAGTCGCCTCCTAACGATTTTAACTGTGCGTTAGGGCACCTAGAGTTAATAACTCATAAACTAGTTTGTTTTACCAGAGAACGGGTAAGGGCTTGAAATTATCCCAAGGGGAAGGTATTAGGCACCCCTCAAGATCCACAACTGTGGGTCCCAGCCAAGAGGTTTTGTGAATTTGGACGATAAACAAGTAGCAAGTAAAGTTCAGATAAGAGGGGATTTCGAACAAGTACAAGTCTTTATCAAAAGATTTTGAAAACATTATAGGGAAAACATTTGAAAGAAACTATCCTAGGTTTAAAGTAATACGGATCACATCAATGCAATACCCGGTATGTCACTTCCTCAAAGAGGCGGCTACACGTGGTATTAGCGCACCAGTCATCATATCCGTATTCTACCCTTCCCACCCCGTAAAGTTTATTTAAAGCGCATGTGTTGGTCACAAATGCTTATTGCGTGCTATTACCCGTCTCATCCTATACGTCCTAGAGGGTAGTTAGGACTACTATTCCTACAAGGCCGGGACTAGGCTGAACCCTTAGGTGTAAAGGACAAAATACTAAGCGACATACCAAAACAAGTAGGACAGCACATATGAAGGAGCATATAAAGGAAAGTAAAGGCTCACAGATCCCTCCATAAATAAACATGTAAGTAGCACGTCTCAAACACAATTAAAGTATAAAGATGGGAGCAGGAATTTTAGTAAAACAATAGGTCGTAGGAATCTGAGTTGGAAGACTTAATGAAGGAAGAAAATTTAATTAAGACTGAGTGATTCAAAAAGTAATTTTCAGGAATACAGTGATTTAGGACAGCGTTAGGACTTAAGAGTGCACAGCAATTTGGATAGTTCTCAGAAAATCAGTAATTTAAACAGGAGTGCCTTTATTTGAAATCCAATAATCCAAAGTGAGTATAAGGATCCAGTAGTTCGTAAGACTTTAATAAATCATTTTAAAAAATAGTTTAGCAAGTATTCAGAAATAGAACAACTTGGTATAATGAAGTAACCCTGAAAGTTCGAAAAAAAAATGACGGAACAAGAGTTTTGAAATCAGCAATGGGAAGTAAAAATTGCACAACTTCAAAACCATTTCGAAACAGAATGGGAGTTTTTTAACAAAGGTAGAGTGGATTTCAGGAAAGCAGAGACATCAAAGATTGGGAAATTTAAAAGAGGCAGATTAATCCCAGCATAGTAGAATATAGTTAATTTGATTTTAGTTGTGCATTAGGCCTAAAGTTTGCCTAGGTGTCGTATACATTGCCTAAGGGAACATGCATATTTAGCTCTGATTTTAAGGGACATGAGTGATGATACAAAAAAACGTTTCAAGCCAGTTGACCACATTTTAGTGAGATCATTAGATTAGATACATGTTAACTAGGCGTTCAGATTCTGATAAATAAGAAATCCTAAGGGGCAGGATATCTAATGCACAAAGTGTCATCCTAAAGACATGGTTTCTATATGTCAGGTTATAAAAATGCATGAGCGATACATTTTGTTACTCGTTTAGAGTTATAACTGGGAATGTGGTGTAAGAAATGTCATGGGTATAATAGACATGCTGGAAATAAAGAAACTAAGCATGATTTGCAATGCATGGCATGCATGTCCTAAGCATGATACTAATGCACACATAGGGAAATAAAGCCTATAGCCATGATTTCTACCCATACTACACTAAACATGCATAGTTCCCCCATATTCACTATCCAGCCCCAATTGTTTGTTTACAAATTATTACAGTCCATATCAAATGAATTACAGTAATTATAGAAAAGGAAAACAAGAAGTTATTCTATAGGGAGCCTTCAAACAGGCCCAATCTTCCAGCCTCACTTCTTTCGAGTTTCACAGCCTTACATAGCCTAGGTGCGGCAGAGCTCCCAAAGACCCTTGTGAGGGCCCTAGCCAATACCAGCACCCAGCAATTGCCCAAGTTAGGATATGTGCAGTGTGGAGTTACCTGCCTCCGTGTGTCAAAGTTCAGAGGGAACTCAAGGTCCCTAAGCAATGCTCACACTGAGGGAGGTGGAACCTAAAGGTCTAAGAATAGTGTGAAGTGCTCAGAGTTGAGTTTGAAAGGGAGTTTTGAAATCACATAGTTTCAGAGATAACAAAGGGTTTTTATGAAAACCAGTTTGAAAAGGGCAGCAGCAAGACAGTCACAACCCAGCAGGTATGCAGAGTTCCAAAAAGACAAACACAGGCGGGGGAGAGGGATTGGGGACAAGTAATTCACATCAGCACATTTGCACATATGCAGTCCTTATAACAAAGTTACAGATTTTCAGAAAAATATAATTGGGAGATACAAATCTGAGAATACCCATTATTATAGGTGCATTAGAAGCCAGGCAGAAAGTACATAAAGAGATGCTAGATATGCAGACAGAATAGGGAAAGTAACCACATAGTCAAAGAGTCACATAGGCCATAATGAATCACATAGAGGAAAACAGGAGTCATGTTAGACTAGAAGAAGAAGAGAGATCATAGAAAGAGAGTGGACATGCTAGTTACATGGTAGGCAATAGAACCATAAGTAAAAGCACAAAAGAAACAACAAGAATCTTAACCAAAATTGAAACATATTGTTTAGGATGTTGTAACCTTAAATTAGAACATACCAGTGATAAGAAAGGGAGCGAAGCAGAAGAGAGCAAAGTGATAGCACTATTAGCCTTGGCTTATAGCCGGCTAATAATAAGCAAGAGTAGGGAGCAGCAAATAGAGAAAAGAGAGATAAAAAGAGAGAGAGCAAGAGAGAGTAGTATAGAGAGAACTTAGAGTGATGTCGATTGATCCCCCCTGCTTAATGAAAGAACAGGAATACTTATAGTTGAGAACAGGTGATCAAATAAGGTAAGGATCACAAAATATGGTCATAAGAGCAGGCAGAATCAAATCAGTATAAAAAATACTCGGCTCCTTTAATTATGGGATTCAAACTCGAAAATGGTAAAGAACACATAGCACATAAGGTAAACAGAAAATATTACAAGACTAAATAAGGAAAGGATCAAAGTAGCATGGTAATTAAGGAACTCATAATCAATCCGTCGGCTATCAAGACAAGTATTCCCTCAAGTCAAGGGATTCAAATTCAAACGGTAACATCAGTGACATATAAGGTAATAACAATCAGTACATGACTAGTAATGAAGGAATCAAAGTTCATTAAGTATAGGGTAGTCAATTAGGGCTAGATTCAGAAGACTTCAATTAAGGAAAATGATTCAGTAAACAGAGTACCTCAACATATAAGGTAAATGAATCAATTAATTTAAACAGACAAACAGAATTCTAAGGTTTTAAAAGAAATCTTTCAATCAGACTATCGAGTGAGGAAATCAGAATCAGTCAAGAGAGAGTCAGGATTCTATATTTCAACACATATATAGAGGAAACAGACAATCATAGCAACGGACAAGTTCATCATTATTTGACGGAAAGAGGTAAGAGATGCATAGACCCAGATAAGTAATCACATAGAGGTAACACAAGTAGGCTAAGGTTTTAGTAAAACTTATTAGAAGTATGACAAACATAGAATCATAATAAGAACCAAACAGTCAGGCTAATACGAAGAAACCATATAGAAAGATCTTAAAAGTTAGGGCTTTAGACATATGCAAGTTTAAAAAGCAATAAAAGTATAGAATCAGTCGAAACATGCAAAGAAAAGGTTTGAGACAAAAGGGAAAAGTCAGTTTAAACGGGTACAGAAGAGCTCAGAGAAACCCTAGTTTTAAAAGGAAGTAAAAACGATTAAAATCTGTTGAATCTTGAATATTGAGCTGAGAATAAAGTAAAACCCAGAGAAATAGGTAAGAATCGTTAAAATACCAGAGATTCAAGAGGTTTTAGGCAAAAATTAGGGTTTCGTAAGAACCCAGAGAGAAATCGGAGAACCTGCCGTGAAACTCAGAGGTCGTGGTGGTTCAGACATAGTCGTGTCAAAACCCCACCGGAGAAGGCCGGAAAACAACCTCATGCAGGAGCTTCCAGTAGTCGTCTTCCATGGACGAAACCTTTAGGTTTCAGAGGTGAAGGGACCCGGAGAGATAGGCTTCATAGTGGCCGGTGGTCGAAGGAGGTAAGCCTGGAAGTGGCCGGAGATGAANTATAAATGACATACTGAACTTGGAAAATATTTTGAAATTATTAAGAGCGTAATTTATGAATTATAAAAATACGAAATATTGAATAAATAGGGAAATAATTTAGATAAAAATATGTAAAAATTAGGAACAATATTCATTATTGCAAAGAGTGATTTTGAAAGCTTATATACAAGTTTGAAAAATAATTTGAGGAAAAATTGGGTATCAACAATCAAACTAGTAAGCAAATGTATGTTACATCATTACCTAAAGAGGAAAATTCAAGATCTGTGGAATCCAACGAAAGATTTTTCTCTAATTGACTTCGGGGAAGACTACTACATCATCAAATTTAAAAAGAAGGAAAACATGGATAAGGCTATCCATCAAGGTCCATGGTTCATTAATGGTCAATTTTTTGTCAGTTTCCAAATGGAAACCAAATTTTGTGGCAAAAAATGAAAAACTAACCACCTTTACCGTATGGATTAGGATTCATCAACTGCCAACAGAATTTTATGACGACAAAATCCTAGAAAAAATAGGAAATGCAGTAGGACGCCTACTGAAAATAGACACATGCACATCAACAACCTTAAGAGGTCGATATGCAAGGATTTGTGTTGAAATTCCTCTAGAGATCCCAGTCCAACCCAACCTATTCGTGGGACATATCAAGCAATATATTCATTATGAATGGGAGGATTTCCTTTGTAAAAAATGTGGTCGATTTGGCCACACTATGAGACAATGCAACTATATCATTAAACACGGTAAAGATCCACTCCATGCAGAGGAAGTACATCAACATCCAGTTGAAAAAAAAGTTACTGAGGCAGAATGGATAACTGTTTCATTCAACAAGAAAAGAAACCAAGGTAGAAAAATTCCTCCTCAATCTATCAATACCCAAGCAAAAAGCAATAACGGTCCAGGTATGTAAGTTAAATTGTTCGATGCTAATACATGTAAGTATTTGAATACTCAAATACTTCAATATAAATCTAAAGAGAATTCCACCCCTAATCTAACCTCAAAAGCTAATACTCAACCAATCATTACCAATGATCAAACCACTACCCTAGATATAAACCACTCCTTACACAACAAGCAAACGGTTTCCCCAAAAACCACTTTAGCCAATATTACTTTTTCTTATAAAAATAAATTTATTTACTTAAATAATGACTTGGCTTTTGGAGGAGAAGACACTTGTATGAATGATTCTAACGTGGCACCTAATGATACAAATTTTTTAGATACAAACAATGCCATGCAAAATAGTCCTCCAATGGACACTATTATCCCTACTAATAATTATACTTCTACTACCCTAAAACCCACCCTAAAACAAAAATATTTCCATAATCTAAAGTTAGCCGAAGGATATCTCCAAAATCCTTCCATAGGATTTAGTAAATCCAACACCTCTCCGTATGTCGGCCAAATGGCAATGGCAATAAAACATGGAAGCCAAATGGCCAAACCCTTAGAAAACCAAAAAGAAGTAATCAATTCTCCTATATATCGAGACCTTGAGCAACTAAAGGACACAAGCTTGAAAAAATCAATTATTGATTCTTCCACCAATCCGCTCCCCCCCTCCATCAACAACATCCCACGCCTACTCCCAGTTCATTCAATACTTCTTACCCTATCCACAATGCCAAGGATTCCTTCATCCCTACAAAGGAGACACTGTTTCATCCAGATCCTACGCTAACACAGACCTCTCAACATGGAAAACATCCCTCCCCTCCACCCACAAGAACATCCTCAAATAATTTATGCTCAACAACCTCAAGCTCAATATTACCAACCCTCCAGCTGGATGAAACTAGGGCTCATGGGCCATGCAATATCTTTTACAGTGCCAATCAACGGCCAGGAAGCTATAGTGATCCTACACAACACCCAATATCTAGTTCAACTCATAATGGAAGGAATGAGATTAGCCATGAACAATTATCTAAATCAAGTATGGCTTAACAACATCATTCATCCGTTGACTCTATCTCTAAACCCTCAAATGGACTAAGTAATGAGAGAGAAATGGAGCATGCCACCCCAGCTCAACCCCATAAACCCTCAAAATGCTCCATTGGACCTACCTTTCTTTCCCACAGATATGTACATACAACTCAACCCAATCTTTCTTCCTTGGGACATCAACTAGGGGAACCAGGAGATTCCACAACCACATGTCCCCCCTCCAGCATCTCCACAACATCACCAAGCAGACCCAATACCCGGTCCAGTAGAGGCAGAAATGGAGGAGGACGATGTCCCTCTAAACCTAAACTTAGGGCAAGTCCTAGAAATCTCAAACCTAGACGAAATAAAAATCTTTCTCTTCACGGAGAGGCACGAGAAGAGGCATGTACTCAGCTGCCCACTAAGCCTTTACAAGTGCTCTATGGACATCCGTCCACCACATGATACAACAGTAGGCAACAAGGTGATGATCCTGGTTCTATACATGAGAAGGAATCCTGTCCTAGTGGGGAGGATACGGGAGAATGGGGAGAGGGTAAATCCAGAAATAAATCTCTCTATGAATCGTCCAACTAACTTCATAATTTGGAACATAAGGGGAGGGAACAATGAAAGTTTTAGGAGAAACTTTAGGGAGATGCTTGACACCCATAGGCCCTGCATGGTGACACTCTTGGAAACAAGAATGGTCAACCATGCAGCTTTGCTTAATGACTTTGGGTTCACGGAGATGATTGAAGTTCCTTCGGAAGGTCAGTTAAGAGGCATGATTATTATGTGGAAGGATGAGATAATCAATGTTCAGAATGCAGTTCGTAGAAACCAGGAAATTCATGCAACCATAGAGGTACTTCCTATTCGTAAACCTTGCTTTTTACTTCAATATATGTTAGTACTTGTGTTTACAATAGAAATATTATGTGGGAACACCTAGAAAATATAAGCAACTCCTACAAAGGACCCTGGCTAGTAGGTGGTGACTTTAATGATATCTTAGCAGCTAGTGAAAAATATGGTGGTAAACCCATTAAAGACAGTAGAGCTAGGTACATATGGTCTAAACTCAATAATTGTAACCTACTTGATCTAGGGTTTAAAGGTACTTGGACTAATAGTAGACATAATAAAAAGGGTCTTATCATGGATATGTTAGATAAAGTATATGACAATGAGGAGTGAATTGAACTCTTTCCTAAAAGCTCAATAATCCACCTGCTAGAACCCACTCTATTCATAACCCTATCCTTATAGAACTTATTCCAAAAAATAGGTCTATTCAATAAATCCCCTTTAGACTTGAAACCTATTGGTCTAAACATCCAGAATTACTTCCCTTAGTCAAAAATAATTGGTATGGCAGTGACTATTTCAAAGCCATCTTGAACTGTGTTGAAAAATTAAAACCTTTGAAAAACATCACCTTTGGCAGTATTATGGGAAGGAAGAGGAAATTGCTAGATAGACTCCAAGGTCTCCAAAATTTCCTTAAATATACTACAAGTACTTTCCTACGCAACTTAGAATTAGATCTTAAAAATGAATATAATGACATTCTAATAATTGAGAAGGATTATTGGAAATTAAGGTCCAGAGTCCTATGGCTAAATGAAGGAGACACAAATACAAAATTCTTTCATGTCTCAGCCACCAATAGGAAGAGAACAAATAAAATAAATTACTTCAAAGATGATGCGGGTAATTGGATTAATGACCATAATCTGATCATGTCACATGTTTAAAATTACTTTACCTCCATTTTTACCACCTCTCACTCTCAAACTAATTGGTCTAACTCCCTTGGTCACCATTTTACTTGTAACAAAATCAACCTAGGGAATCTAGATTCTCCCCTCCTTGACTCATAAATTAAAAGAGCTATCTTTTCGTTCAAACCATTTAAATCTCCTGGTCCGGATGGTCTCCATCATTTTTCTTCCAAAAATATTGGAATCACATAGGTGAATCAGTTAGGAGCCTTTGCCATAACATTTTCAACAACCAAGTAATCCCCCCTGAAATCAATAACACACTTCTCTGCCTTATTTCTAAAATCCATAATGCAAACAACATCAACAACTTTAGGCCTATTAGCTTATGCAGTACTATCTACAAAATAATTACTAAGATCCTTGCAAACCGGCTTTAACCCTTCCTTGATCAACTTATAAGCCCATATCGGGCTAGCTTCATGAAAAATAGAAGAGCGTCTGATAATGCCATAATCATCCAGGAACTGATTTCTAAGTTTAATAAATTAAAAGGCAAGCAGGGCCACATGATCCTCAAAATAGACCTAGAAAAGGCCTTTGATCGATTAGAATGGTCCTTCGTTCACCATACTCTCGATTACTTCAATTTTCCTCCCAAACTTTCTAAATTACTTCTAGGTTGCATCTCAACTAGTAGTATAGCAATTTTAGTAAATGGATACGTCACAAATTATTTTAAACCAAGTAGGGGAATAAGAAAAGGAGACCCGATCTCCCCCTATATCTTTATTCTCTGCTTGAAAATGCTCACTAGATACATTGAGAACCAAGTGGACATAAAGAATTGAGATCCCATATCTGTAACTACCCGACCGGTTTTTTTGGTCTCCAGCGCGTCGTTTAGCGGTTAGAAGTCATGGACAACTTCATTTCAGGTATTAAGACTTGTGCGTATGGTCGGAGTTGAAATTCGGGAAGTTCGGAGTTGAATTGAAAGGAAAATTCTTATTTCGGAAGCCTTAAGTTGAAGAAATTGAGTAAGACTGGAATTCTAAGTAAACGACCTCGGAATCGGGATCCGAAGGTTCCAACAGGTTCGTATGATGATTTCAAACTTGGGCGTATGTCCGTATCGGGTTTTTGATGACCCGGGAGTGTTTCGGCGTATCTTATGGAAGATAGCATTTTGGAAGGATTTCATAAATTTGGGTTGTAAGGCATCTCAGTGTTATAGATGTTCGTTCGGGGTTCTGAGTCTGGGAATAGCTTCGTATGGTAATTATGGAGTTGGGAGCGCGATCGGAAGTGAATTCGGAAGTCCGTAGGTTATTTTAAAGTTATTTGGCTAAAGATAGAAATTTGAAGGTTTTTGAGAAATTCGACCAGAAGTGAAAATTTTGATACCGGGGTCGGAATGCGATTCCAAAAGTTAGAGCGGGTCCGTAATGTCGAATATGACTTGTGTGAAAAATTTGGGATCAATCGGATATGATTTGATAAGTTTCGGCATCGGATGTGAAAGTTTGAAATTTCAAAGTTCATAAAGTTGAATTTTAGTGCGATTCGTGATTTCAGCATTGTGTTATGTGATTTGAAGCTTCGAGCAAGTTCGTGGGATGTTATGGGACTGAGTCGTGTGATTGGACAGGGTCTGGGGGGCCTCGGGTGGATTCCGGATCAAAATTTAGGTTGAAGAGGAGCTCAAGCTGCTGGTGTCTGGTGCGACCGCACCTGCGAGGATTTGGCCGCAGGTGCAGAGTCGCAGGAGAGACCTTGGTGCCGCAGGAGCGAAGGTGGCTGGGATAGGCTGGGACCGCAGGTGCGAGGAAATTTCCGCACCTGCGAAGGCGCAGGAGCGAAGGTGGCTGGGATAGGCTGGGACCGCAGGTGCGAGGAAATTTCCGCACCTGCGAAGGCGCAGGAGCGAAGGTGGCTGGGATAGGCTGGGACCGCAGGTGCGAGGAAATTTCCGCACCTGCGAAGGCGCAGGTGCGAAGTATGGATCGCAGGTGCGAGTTTTGACTGGAGTCGAGGAAGTCGCAGGTGCGTGAGTCTGGGCGCACCTGCGGAAGCGCAAGTGCGAGAGGTGGACCGCAGGTGCGGATATCGGGCCTGGGCAGATTGTTTTTAAAATCGAGGAGTTTTCATTTCTTCTCCAAAATTCACTTGGTGTGGGCGATTTTGAGGAGCTTCGAGAGGGGATTTTCATCAAGCATCAAGAGGTAAGATATTTCTACTTACTTCCAAGTTAAATACAAGATTATTACATGGATTTAACATGAAAATTGGTGGGAAAATTGGGAATTTTGAAGAAAATCTAGAATTTGTATTTTTGAATTTTTACCACGAATTTGAGCATGAAATTAGGAGTAAATTGTATATTTGATCTAGTAAGGCTATGGGTAGAGTTTATCTTCGAGAATTTCGGAATTCGTGCACGTGGGCCCTAGGGTATTTTGGTCAATTCACTGAGCGAAGTTGGAAAATTATATAATCTGAATTTTTAGCAAACAGTTGGGTATATTTTCATTGGTTTATCATAGTTTGGGTAGCATTGGAGCGTTGCGCATCGATTGGAGTCTTCGGGAAGACTTGGAGGCCGTTTATGGAATTTCGAAGCGAGGTAAGTCTTCTTCTAACCTTGTGAGGGGGAATTGTCCCCCTAGGTGAATTAAATGAATACATGATATTATTTGTGGGGGCTACATACGTACGAGGTGACGGGAGTCCGTGCGTAGCTACTGTTATGCCATGTCCGGGTAGTCTAGGACCCGCTAGCATGCCTTACGTGTTGTTCATGTGATTCTATCCTAACATTTGACCGATGACGCTATATATCCATATAGTCAACGCTCGGGACCACCTCCTTTCACTTAAGAGTCTTAGGCGCAGCTCTTCTAGTTAGAGAAGAGTCCAGTTGCGAACCTGTGCACTCCTATCCTATTGTTGCTTCTATCACGATAGGGAATCATGTGATTCTTTCTATCCCCGTACTTTCTCGCTCTTATGGAGTTGTATTCCCTAGGTTATGCAGTTATCTTCCCTGGCCTGACAGTAGTCAAGGGAAAATCACTTGAGCCGAGTCTGGGAATAGCTTTGTATGGTAATACTGGAGTTGGGAGCGCGATCAGAAGTGAATTCGGATGTCTGTAAGTTATTTTGAAGCTATTTGGCTAAAGATAGAAATTTGAAGTTTTTTGAGAAATTCGACCGGAAGTGGAAATTTTGATACCGTGGTCGGAATGCGATTCCGTAAGTTGGAGCAAGTCTGTAATGTTGAATATGACTTGTGTGCAAAATTTGGGATCAATCGGACGTGATTTGATAAGTTTTGACATTGGATGTGAAAGTTTGAAATTTCAAAGTTCATAAAGTTGAATTTTAGTGCGATTCGTGATTTCGGTGTTGTTTGATGTGATTTGAAGCTTCGAGCAAGTTGTTGAGATGTTATGGGACTGAGTCATGTGATTGGACGGGGTCCCGGGGGCCTCGGGTTGATTCCGGGTGGTTAACGGATCAAAATTTAGGTTGAAGAGGAGTTGAAGCTGCTGGTGTCTGGTGCGACCGCACCTGCGAGGATTTGGCCGCAGGTGCGGAGTCGCAGGAGCGACCTTGGTGCCACAGGAGTGAAGGTGACTGGGCTAGGCTGGGAACGCAGGTGCGAGGAAATTTCCGCACCTGCAAAGGCGCAGGTGCGGAGTATGGATCGCAGGTGCGAGTTTTGACTGGAGTCGAGGAAGTCGCAGGTGCGAGAGTCTGGGTGCACCTGCGGAAGAGCAGGTGCGAGAGGTGTATCGCAGGTGAGGATATCGGGCCTGGGCAGATTGTTTTTAAATCGATGAGTTTTCATATCTTCTCCAAAATTCACTTGGTGTGGGCGATTTTGAGGAGCTTCAAGAGGGGATTTTCATCAAGCATAAAGAGGTAAGATATTTCTACTTACTTCCAAGTTAAATACTAGATTATTACATGGATTTAACATGAAAATTGGTGGGAAAATTTGGGAATTTTGAAGAAAATCTAGAATTTATATTTTTGTATTTTTACCACGAATTTGAGCATGAAATTAGGAGTAAATTGTATATTTGAACTAGTAAGGCTATGGGTAGAGTTTATCTTCGAAAATTTTAGAATCCGGGCACGTGGGCCCAAGGGCATTTTGGTCAATTCACTGAGCGAAGTTGGAAAATTATATAGTCTGAATTTTTAGCAAACAGTTGGGTATATTTTCATTGGTTTATCATCGTTTGGGTAGCTTAGGAGCGTTACACATCGATTGGAGTCGTCGGGAAGACTTGGAGGCCGTTTATGGAATTTCGGAGCGAGGTAAGTCTCCTTTCTAACCTTGTGAGGGGGAATTGTCCCCCTAGGTGAATTAAATGAATACATGATATTATTTGTGGGGGCTATGTACGTACGAGGTGACGGGAGTCCGTGCGTAGCTACTGTTATGCCATGTCCGGGTAGTCTAGGACCCGCTAGCATGCCTTACGTGTTGTTCATGTGATTCTATCCTAACATTTGACCGATAATGATATTAAATTGGTAATCTATTTCCTTAAAAGAGGTTAGAATATACCCTACTAAATTATTTGGAAAGAGGATTGAATTCCCCGTGGATTATTGTGATTCAAGCAAGGTTATTTTACTGAATATTATTAAACTTGGAAAATGAATTTCCAGGAAATATTCTAAATACTATCTTCATGTTTAATTAAGGAAAATTTTATCACTTCTATGAGAAACTGTCTTCTTGGATAAAAATATGGATTCCTTTATGTGAATGCGTGTACGTATGAGCACCTGAGTCGCAGGTATGATTCGCGAGCAGGCTAGCTGTATTATTATTATTATTATTATTATCATGTTGACCGCGTCGCATGATCGATTCGCGAGCGGGGAAAAATAGATGCATCCATGGTTCGGGCCGTTCGATCCTTCGGCAATGCACATTTTATTATTGTTTGGTCCGCGCCGTTCGACCCTCGGCATATTTGTTGCGCATGATAAATGTTGCGTATTTTCTTGTGATTCATACTTGTTTATTGGCTTGAGTATATTTTGAGTTGCCAGTTTAAAAGAAGGAGAATTTCTGTGAAAAAAATTGTGGATCAAATTGATATTTATTGATGTTTCTAATCTCAGATTATTTGATTAATTGATTATGATTCTCATGTTTAGCTTCACACTTAGATTATGCTAGACTGACCTATAGCAAGTGTCAAATTCGACCACTCGTCACTACCTCTCTGAGGTTAGGCGGGATACTTACTGGGTACACGTTGTTTTCGTACTCATACTACACTTCTGTGCATTTTGTTGCACAGGTGCCCTCTTGGGATATGATTGACATAGAGACTTTGACGTGCTGCATTATCTGGTGGCGTTCCGCAGCTGACAGAGTTTCCCTCTATGTATTGTATTTTTATTTTAAAATTTCTTGTCCAATTTGTATTTCGGGCAAGTTTTGTAGTATTTGTATAAAATTCTTAGAAGTTTCTCATGTACTTGTGTCACCGGGTTTTGGGGATGTGTTGAGATTATTTTATTGAATAAAATTTATTCTCCGGCGTACTTAATTTACAAGAATTTATTAAATAAACTATGAAATGCAAGAAAAGGGTACGATTTCGAAAGTGTTAAGCAGGAAAAGTATATCAACAAATTAGGGGTTGGCTTGCCCGACAGTGGTGTCCGGCGCCATCACGACATATGGATTTTGGGGCGTGACAACATGGTATCAGAGCTCTAGGTTCCCTTAGGTTTCACGAGTCATGAGCAAGTCTAGTAGAGTCTTGCGGATCGGTACGGAGACATCTGTACTTATCTTCGAGAGGCTACAGGGCTGTAGGAGTACTTCCCTTCTTGATTCCTCATCGTGCGATTTGATTCCTTTAAGGCTTATGCCTATGCTTCTTCCTACTCAATCTTACGCGTCGCGAAGCGCTTATTATGAATCGAGGGTTTGAGGAATTTTAATAATACTAAGGATGTGGTGCGGGATGTTTCTCCTGACGTAGTTGATTGGGGCTATCATCGTTGCCCTGCGAAAGAATATTATGTCATTTCAGCTCAGTAGCTGTGTTTCGGAGAGCTTTGAGGCTATGCTCAGGTGGTTATGAAACTTACGATTTGTTATCACGCGATGTCGATATGGTGGTAGAATGCTTGCCCATGTGTTGAGGTGATGAATGACTTGAAGGGAGGTCTTCTCAGAGTGTGGTTTCAAGATTTCAATATTTTAGTTCCGGCAGAGGAAAGGCACTTGGACTATGAATGGTCCGGTTCAGATTGATAAAGTAGTAAGCTTGGTGCTATCGAGCAAGGTGGAGTATTCACCTGTGTTTTGGTATCGTTGTTTGATCGAATAGGATGTATTAAGTTCGCCGGTGTTATAGTTCTTTGGCTGCATTGGGTTGGAGTGTTGTGAATTAGTGTTGAAGAAGCGGCCGTCGGAGGTCGTGGGGTGCTGTGGTTCAGTATTGAATAAGCACTTTTGATGAAGGTGACTCGAGGAAGATGATCTTCGTAAAGATTTAAAGTTGTGGGGATCTACCGGTTTAAGAGCTACGGAGAATGGTATTGAATTGAGGCAGCAAGTGGGCACCATTAGACGGAGGAAGATAAGTGAGAAGTGCTGGGCGGTGGTGCCAATTGTAAAAGATCAAGTGTAAGGAGAGGAAGTCAGGTACCGCTTGAGGGAATAAGTTGGGCCAAGTGGGAAAGCAGCATCATAGTGGTGAATCAGAAGATGTGGTAGGGCATTTAGTAGGTGCCCAGGAGGAGCGGACGGATTGGTAAGGTCGGTAAATGGGTACATTCTTAGGATGGGGGTCTTGGTATTGTAGAAAGAGTGAAGCATAGCGTAATGGGAGGTGTCAGTTAGCTAGTTTCCTCGAGTGGGTTGTCTTCTGTGAGTAGGTTAGCGGTTGTAGGGTTGGTAAGTTCTGTGCAGAGTCCTAGTGGCTAGTCAGTAGGAGGTAGAATATGTGAATGGTGTTAGAAAATTCAAATATTTAAGGAGGGCTAACAGGAGAATCGGAATAATTGGATGGATTGTCTGCGATCGCGTAGGGTTAATATTCGCTCCTGCCCAACAGCACATCGCGATCGCACTAAGTGGACCACGATCGCGAAGGTCAAAATACCTGGGCACCAGATACAACAATAAACACCAGATTTGTTTTCTAAGGTATTTGCACTCCGACACCTACCTGAAACTCACTCGAGCCCTTGTCACGACCCAAATTTCCCTCCGTTGGGTATCGTGATGGCACCTAGTCCTAGAGACTAGGTAAGCCTAACAGTTAAGGATAACAACAATAAGTAAAGGAAACTAACAGTCTCAATATAGAAACCTTGACAGAATTTACAATGTTTTCCCAAAACCGGTAATACAAGTCATAAGCTCTACGAATATTCTACAACTTCTAAATACAACTGTTCGGAAATAAATACAACAGTGTATGAATAATACTTATAAGAAGGTGACTCTGAAGCCTGCGAACGCAGCAGCAGGTTACCTTGAGTCTCCCCGTCAATGGTCCATACGGATACTAACAATCAATGCCTGGATCTGTGCAACAAAAATGCACAGAAGAGTAGTATGAGCCCACCACAGCGGTGCCCAGTAAGTATCAAGACTAACCTCAGTGGAGTAGTGAAGAGGACTATTCAAGACACCACTGGTCTACAAAAATATCTGACATGAATATAGAAGTAATCGAACACTACATCTATCTAAGAACTCACGGGATAATTTACAACAATGACAATATAATGCGGAAGGAAGTTACAGAAAAATAACCACGAAACAACACAAAATACACAGAAAGATGGACAACAAAGACAAACCAAACCAAAAGGAAACACAATGCACTAGAGAACCCCACAACTCAACTCCACGTTTATTTAATCACATCGAGCCTTACCCATTAAATTCCATAAACTGGTGGAAACCCTTAAACAACAGATCATATGAAAAGCTTTGCAAGAAAAATTATTTTTAATATAGAAAGATATCCTTTGGAAACATACTTTCTCTAAAATATATATAAGTATATATGTAATAGAGAGAATTACGTAAAACATAGTTTTCTTTTAAAATACGAAGTTTCCAAAGATATTTTCCCAATAAAAGACTTCTAAGTACCATTTTATACAAGACTGGTGCTTTTCAAGTATACCTTCGATGTAAACGCCTTCAGATATAATCATTTCGAAACCATTACTTTTCAATAATACTTTTCAGTAAAATCTCGTAATCAAAATCTCCTCAAGGTAAATCTATCGGAACTCAGTCCGCACTCAAAATTGGTCTTGTCAATAATTGTAGTAAGAGATCAGTATGAATATCCAGATTGAAACAACGGAATATTAACTCCTAAACAAATGCAGTAAATATCGAACAAGGACACGAAAAAATATAATGCAAAGACAAGTGCACGACATGTCCCCTCGTGCTAAAGTAAATAATCACTCGGCACGGAATGTCCCCTTGTGTATAACCTCACAATCACTCGGCACGGAATGTCCCCTCGTGCATAAATAAATAAATAAACAACAAATTGACGAAGCAAATCAACAATAGGAACCATAAATCACAACGTCCCAGCAAGGGAATCCAACAATGCAAACAATATCATAACAACACAACAATAATAGAAATACACCGTCCTGGCAAGGGAGTCAACAATGAAAACAACACCATCCCGGAAAGGGAAAACAACTATAACCAATCTCGCTTAAGCAATTTAACTTTACGGAATAAACTCAACTTAAATGAAGGTCTAAATATAGGAAACATCAAGGAAACATCCATAACATGAAGGTTTATCAACTTACCCAAGTAGCACATAAAGGAGGAATCATAGGAATTACAATGTTAGACTCACGAGCATGCTTGACACCAACGAACAGATGTTCTAACTACGGCTAAGCAACTATAAAACTAGATAACACTAATATAGTCCATTTGACAGTTTTAGGAAGCAGATATAGCATAAAGATAAGAGCGGTAAAATATTCAGCTAAGTCAACTAGGATCAAATAATCAACGAAGGAATCCAAGAGTAAGTAATCCTAATTTAAGCAGGAAATAATGAAATTAACAACCAAGGATGCAATGTAACAATTACAACTCATACACAGGTAACATAAGAACCTATGAATCCTAAGAGGCCAATCTAATAGCAAATAAGTCCGAGTACGCACTCGTCACCTCGTATACACAGACTACAATCAACAAGGAAGACTCAATCCTAAGGGGTAGTTCCCCCACACAAGGTTAGGCAAGATACTTACCTCAAAGACGACAACCAGATACTCAAAAGTGAATTTCTTGGGCGGAAATACCTCCGGACGGCTCACAATCAACTAAAACAACTTCAAAATACACATAACACGTATAAGGAATGATTCCGAATAATAAAGTTTCAATCTTTACTAATTTATAAAAATCGACCCCCGGGCCTGCACCTCGGAACCCGACATTTTTTTACAAATTTTGATTACTCATTCCGATACGAGTTCACCCATACTAAATTTATCTAATTCCGACATCATCTGGTCATTCAAACATGAATTTTCATTTTAGAAGTTTTCTTTCAAAACCCACAATTCCCTCAACCCAAAACACCAATTAAATGATAAAAACAAGAACTAATTCATGAAATATAATTAATTATAGTAGAAGAACACTTACCCATTTGATTTGTGTGAAAAATCCTCAAAGAATCGCCCAAAACCCGAGCTCTAGAAGTCACAATATGTTAAAAATGGCTTAATCCTCGATTTTGGAAACTTATATTCTGCCCAGGTGTTTTGTTCATCGAGATCGCGGAAAACGAGATGCGATCGCGTAGAGAAATTATCACTGACCAAAGAAACGTTCTATGCGATCGCGTATTAGGGAATTTGCTGCTGACTCGTTTGCACTATGCGTTCACGGCTATGTGAAAGCGAACGCGGAAAAGGAAACAGGCCTGCGCGATCGCGAACATGAAAATGCGATCGCGTAGAAGGAAATTTTGGGCTACTCAAGGAGCGCGACTATTCCTCTACGATCGCATAGAAGAACATCAGAAGGCAGGTTCAGCAGTGCAAGAAGAGAGAAAATTGACCCGAGGCCTATACGTAACACATCCGAGACCCCCCGGGACCCCGTCCAACCACAGACACAAGTCATACAACTTAACACAGACTCGCTCGAGGTTTCGAAACACATAAAACAACGAATCAAACAAAAAATCGAACTTATGAACTTTCAAAACTTCAAATATCAAAACTCACGTCGAAACCTATCAATTCAATCCGGAACGACGTGAAAATTTGCAGACAAGTCCCAAATGACACAACGGACCTACAGCCACTCTCGGAATTCCATTTCGAGCCCAACATCAAAATCTCACCTATCGATCGAAATCGCCGAAATTCTAACTTCCGCCAAAATTCCTTAAATCACTCTACGGACCTCCAAATCCAATTTCGGACACGCGCCTATGTCCAAAATAATCATACAAAGCTGTTGACATTAACCAAAACTCATTCCGAGGCTGTTTACACAAAAGTCAAACCTACGGTCAACTTTCATCACTTAAGCATCCGAAAATGAAATTTTTCTTCCAATTCGACTCCGAATTACTCGGTAACTGAATCTAACCACGCTCGCAGATCGATATACACACTGTGAAGCTGCTTATGACTTTACACCACCGAACGAAGCTTAAATTCTCGAAACGACTGATCGAGTCGTCACAGCCCTCGAGGCTCAAAACCAACTATGCACACAACCTCAAAAATATCCTACGTACTTATTCGAGTAATTAATTCACCAAAATAACATCTTAAACGTCAAATTAACCCTCAAAATCCATAGAAATTCTCAAAACTTTATTAACTTTCAAATTTTCCATTTTTAGTCCGATTCACGTCAAACCAAGTCCGTTTCTTATCAAATTTCACAGACAACACATAATAACCATATTGAACCTGTTTCGGGCCCGGAACCATAATACGGTCCCAATAACACATGTTTCACATAAATTCTCATTTTCAAAAACCTTTATATTTTTCAGAAAATAATTTTCTTTAAAAATTCACTTCTCGGACTTGGGACATCGAAATTCGATTCCAGGCATACGCCTAAGTCCCATATTTTTCTACGGACCCTCCGGGACAGTCAAATCACGGGTTCGGGTCCGTTTACTAAAAATATTGACCAAAGTCAACTTTATTCAAATAGTTATCATAAATTTCACATTTTATCAATTTTTTCACATAAAGACTTCCCGGCTACGCGCCCGGGCTGCGCACGCACATCTAGGTGAGATAAACGGAGGCTTTCAGGGTCTCGAAATACAGATTTAGTTAAAATTACACGGGATGACCTTTTGGATCATCACAAAATGTCCCATTCAAGAATCCATAAAACATATTTTCCTTGAATGCCAAGCCGTCAGAAAAATCTGGGAGTGCGTTGGTTTGTGGAACCACACAAATTTAAATGATAAACATTGGCTCGTTCAAGTAAGAGACCGCAACTATCCTCTTAACAACACCTTCTTAAACTGGTACTCCTATTTCCCTTTATTATTTGGCAAATTTGGATTACTACAAATAATAATAACCATAATAACACTACCAATCCCGTTAATGATTCTCTTGCTATGCAGAAAGCTTTAGAATTCAAATTACTCATGGAAAAATACTCTATAAACCCTCCAAAATTACACATTAAAATCAGTTTGAATAAACCTCCAAAGGGTTGGTTCAAACTAAATGTTGATGCCAATTTCAATAACCCTAACCAAAGTTGTGGCTTAGGTGGTGTTATCAGGAATGCCAATGGTAACTGGATAGTTGATTTTACAAAATCGACCCATGCAAATGGTTCACTAGCAGCAGAATTGAAAGCCCTAAGGGAAGGTCTCAGAACAACAACTGAATAGAAACTTTTCCCACTTGAAATAGAGACAGACTGCACGGAGGTAATCCAGGCCATACATGAAGGTAACAATTTATTTAATAAGTTTGTGAATGATTGCAGGTGATTAATGCACCAACAGAAGGTTATCCTGCAGCACACCTTCAGGCAGGGGAATAGGACAACTCATGAACTCGCAAGAAGGTACCTCAAACTGGGAAGTGGAGTTTTTGAAAAAGCTGGAAGTACTGATGATTATCGGGGAAAGAAGAAATTTTTTGTTAGCCCTCAAGTGATGTAATATGTTTTTTGGATAAGGAAACACTAGAACTTGCTACGGATGAAAAAAATCCTATCTTTTGAGGCTTGCAAACTTTTGGCAAACCTAGGGAACAAATATGTCCTTCGTGACACAGCTTATGAAACTTATGTACTTAACTCTTCTTAGTTATTAATATATATATTTCCTGTTTGTTAAAAAGAAAAGATTCCATAAATAAAAAATAGGAGAAATAATTATATTAATCAAATCATAACAATGTACTATATGTTTTATTCAGAGTGAAACATTACCCATGTCCATAACATGAGCAAAACAATTAATAAACGTTACCAAACCATTTTTGCATGTTCTTTTCCTTGGGTATAATTCTAGTTATATATATATATATATATAGTATGTATGAATAGTTATGTATTTAAAAATTACGATTAACATTTAGAATAAATAACTATGAAATATCTTTATTAATATAAAAAAGGAAAAGAGAGAAAGAAAATGATTGGCAAGTCAATAACACTAACGCTTCAGTAAATACAAAGTGCAAAAATGCGAGTCTTTGATCATTTTAAAATAAAATAATTTTATTATAAACATTTCATTATAATAAGATATTTAAAATCCAATTAGAGCTAATATCAAGAATTTGAATCAACAAAAATAAACTATTTCTTTTCAATATTGAAAATGAATACTTAAGTATTAAAGTTGTATAATTAGCAAAAGAATGCAATTCTATTCTTTTCCAAAATTATAAACCTAAAATTATTTTTCAAGTTGGCTTAAATTTTAGGGACCATAAATTTGTTTCCTCGTAAGGATCACTGGTGATGAAAGAAATTAAAAAATAGAGTAAAATCAGTTGTTGTATAGTATTAAGAGTTAACTTGGTTAATATGCAAACTTGAACAAATGAGAATGAAATAATGGAAAATAAAATTGTTTCAAATTGAATCATCATTGACCATTGTGTTTTTATTTTAGTAACTAAAACCTCACTGCAAGGGTAAAACTGTAACCTTTGACGAAAAATAAATTAAGAAGACATAAGATTCAATTCTTCAGTTTGTGTTATTTTAAAAACTTTTAGAATCATAATAAAAGTATAGCTAATTTTATTTTTGTCTTCTCGAAAAAATTTGACAATAATCTATATATATATATATATATATATATATATATATAAGAGGGTCATTAAAATCTGATGTTGCACCTCTCATCATTCAGAATACATATTTTTCCTTTTCCTCAAATTTTTTGGGTATTTACCCTATTTTCCTATTTATTTGCTATACTAAAAATCAAAAGTCACATATTAACTTCTATTAATTGCACCCGTCTCTTTAAAAAGAAATTCCGTTCTTTTGGGCGACTTACCCTTCTCAAAACGTTTTCCCTATATTTTCTCCAACGTTTCATTGAAAAAGCACCGCACCTATTGAAGAAACTAAACAGTTACGTTTCATTGCCGTTGCAACTTTGAGTTTAGGGTTTTGATGGGCTGCTAAAGTCTCTAACTTTCTATATCTTTGGCGTATAACATACTTATGTACATATCTTCTTATGCATTTTTATTTTATTACTTGGTATGTTACTTTTTGTTCTTTCTTCTTCTGTTTTTTTTTAAATGACTGAGTTAATTGGGTCATAAAAAGAGTTGGATTAGCATTAGTTCCGTTACTGTACCTAAATTTTTGGTTAGCTTTTTAGGAAGTAAATTTTTCATATGTGTTACGTTGCGGTTTTAGTACGTTCTGTTAAAAAATGAACTTGAGATTATGAATGATTTTAAAAGTTATGATGCAAACAAGCCAGATTGTTGGGTCTGTAGCAAGTTTTCTTCATCCTTGATGCTTCTAATCTTCAACAAATATATTGGCAGAGGCACCGTTGCAAAGAGCAAACTCAATAGCAACTCCACTACTTACGTCATGAAAAGGTGAGAAGTGTTTAGAATCACTTCACTTTCGTACAATTTTTAGTTCGTCTCTGTTCTTACTTCTTTTTATCTTGATTCTAGAGACTGTTTGCCTATTTGAATGAACAGGATTTCTATTTTCGAAGATGCCACGAAACGTATCTTTCAGAATACATAACTTTTACATTTTCCTGATTTTCCCATTTATTTTTGTAAACATCTTAATTATAAGGCTGGATACATACGGAGACACTTAAAGTTGACACGATCTTTCATTTAGACACCTGAACTCAAGAGTGTTCCTATTGAGCACTTATACTACTCGAAAGTTATTCCAATTGAACACTTTTTGCTGAGTCGACACATCAAGTGAGTTTCACCTGACATAGGCGCGTGAAGACCCCCAAAAAATAGTATTTTTATTTATTTTTCTTTTTTATTTCCTTCTTCTTCTCCCTAAAAAACAAAACAGATATGAAATTTGGATTTTGCACTGATTTCATTAGCTACAAACTGATTAGAAAATGGAGTTACGGGGATCGAGGATAAGAAGAAGAAAAAAAATAGATCAAAAAATGTGTCTAAATAATAAAATTGCAGAAATAATCAGTAATTAAATTCCCTTCACTAGTACTACTTTCTCCTCCTTCTCCTTCTTCGTAGTGGAGAGTAAAAGAGCAGTGGAGGAAAAGAGCTTCAGCTACCGACGGTTTCTCAGCTTCAGCTACGCCGACGAGGAAAAGAGCCGTGGAGAGTAAAAGAGGCCATTAATGGGTCTTCAACTCGATTTGATTTTGCTTACAAAATTTAAACTGCCATTAATGGGTCTTTAAAAAGTTTGAAAGGTTTAAAATGGGTTACTTGATTTGATAAAAGTTTGAGAAATTAATATTGGGGTTGTGTTCGGGTCGTCGTGGGGAATCTTTAGCTGAAGTTATAACAAATTTTGTGAAGTTTCTCTTAAAAGTTTAGATTAAAATCCTGGTTGGAACAAGAACACACATGAACATAGTGAAGAACACCAAACCACTGATTTATTTTGTTTATTAAATATATTTAACATAGTTTTTCCTTTTTTTTTACTCAAAATAATATATGTCGTTTTTTTATTTGTCATTCGTCATGTCAGCAGCGAGTGCATTGCACAAACTTTGTAAGTTTGGCTGATTGTCAAAGAAGTGTTCAATTGGAATAACTTTCGAGTAACGTAAGTGCTCAATAGAAACACCCTTGAGTTCAGGTGTCTAAATGAAAAATCGTGTCAACTTTAAGTGTCTCCGCATGTATTCAGCCTAATTATAAACCATCATTCCTGTTGAAGAGTTGGCCCCATTTTATTTCTTCCTCTTTAAAAATTATTTCCTCTATGGTTGTTTCTCCTCTCCGTTCCATTGTTCATCTCTCTACATTTGTTTGAGAAGTCATAAATATTATAGGTACTCTTTCGATCTTCTCTTTTTGGAATTCAAGGTATGCCTTTTTTTTCCTTTTCGTGTTTACTTGCTTTCAATATACCTCGCATACTTTATTTCCACATGACTTTGAAATATTAATCATTACGAATATGCAACCAGTCCGTTTGTCACTTCAGTTCAAGTTGAAGATATATGCATTATTCGCTTAGCCGAGTAACGAACAACAATATCATCAACTTAATTAAAGAATATAATTTTATTAGACTACTACGATACTGTAAATTGCTCTCATAAACAGTGAATATGAATCTATGCAAATAGTAACTTTTTTGCGTCTTCCTTATTTTTTTCATTTATTTATGTAGGCATCTAATAAACCGTGGCGGAGGTATATGTTCATCAAATAATAATATCGTGTATACCCATAAATTACGATTAAAGTATATATATAAAAGAGGAAAAAAGAATGCTCACTTGCACCTACTTTGGCCAAAAAACTCAAGTATATTTTTCTCCTTTTTTTGACTTTTCCCCCTTTATTTCTCTATTTATCTTATTTTAATAGTTCAAAAGTCTTTAAATGCAATTAATGACCTTCCACCATAATTGTTCTTAAGTAAATTTTGAAACTGAAAACGGTCGATCACTTAATTAAGGAATTTGAACAGGTTCTTCATCATTAAACATAATGCACCAGTACACCACTATATATACAGACTCATCATTTACCTTCACTTTGTATCTGTTAGTGGATTTCATGGCTTCCCATTTTCAATTCCATTGTTGTGACGATCCAAAAGGTCATCCTAAGTAAATTCAGTTAAATTTGTGTTTTGAGGCTCCAAAAGCCTCAGTATATCTCACTTCGATATGCGTGCACAACCCGGGCGTATAGCCGGGAAGCTTATATGTGAAAATTTGATGAAAATGAAATTCTTGTAACAAGTAAATGAATAAAGTTGACTTTGGTCAATATTTTTTAGAAACGGACCCGGACCCGTGATTTGACGGTCCCGGAGGGTCCGTAGGAAAATATGGGACTTGGGCGTATGCCCAGAATCGATTTCCAAGGTCCCAAGCCCGAGAAATAAATTTTTAAAGAAAATTTTTTCTGAAAATAATAAAGGTTTTTGAAAATGATAATTGATGTGAAAACCGTGTTATCGGACCCGCATTATGGTTCCGGAGCCCGGAACAGGTTTATTATATGTTATGTGAGTTATCTGTGGAATTTGGTATAAAACAGACTCGAAATAACGTGATTCGGATTAAAATTGGAAAAGTTAAGCTTTATGAAGTTTTGAGAAAATTCTAAGAGTTTTGAGGTTTACTTCGATGTTTTTGATGATATCTTGGTGATTTAAATGCTTGGATAAGTCCGTAGGATGTTTTGGGAGTCGTGTGTATTTTTGGTTTTGAAACCCGAGGGCTCGGGTGAGTTTCAAGTAGCTAACGGGGTGAGTTAAAGTGTAAAAATCTGGTGTTTTGGACTGGTTTCTGGTGTCTGATGTTTCCTTCAGTGCGATCGCACTAGAGTCCATGCAATCGCACTAGAGTCCATGCGATCGCACAGAGTAATTGTGGGGTCTGGGGTCAGGGGTCAAAATGTTCAGTGCGAAAGCACCTCAAGGGGCGCGATCGCGGAGGTTCTAGGATTAGTACTGTGCGAACGCAGGTGGGGTGCTGCGAACGCACAGAGGTTAGCATGGGGGCCTGGGGCTGGGTAGAATTGCCCTGTGCAATCGCACTAGGGCCTCTACGATCGCAGAGCTTAAGTGAACCTTACTCTATGCGATCGCACCTCATGTTCCGCAAACGCATAGAGTAATTCTTCCCAGCTGTTTTTAATACCAAAAAACAGACCCATTACGGGATTCTTCATATTTTTCACCCTCTCCTTCTTCTCCACAACCCCTTTAGCCATTCTTGAAGAGCTCCATCACTACATACTCAGAGGTAATCAATCCTAACTCTATTCTCCTTCCATTTTCGTCCCTAACCACTAGAATCTAGGCCTAAAATCCTAAAATCAAAGTAGAAATTAGGGGTTTTGGGTAGAGTTAGGTTTTTGGGAATTTTGGGTAATTCAACCCCAATTTGGGGTCGGATTTCAAAANAAAATTTGGAAGAATGATAGGAATTGTGTATTTAGGCTATGGGATTGTGTTATTGAGTTATTATTGATACACTTTAGTTAATTATGCCTAGATATTGTTGTTCTGGAGTTGAATTCAAAAGGAAAGACAGTGTTAGAAGGTTGATTGCTAGATTTTGGATTTGAGGTAAGTGTCTTGCCTAACTTTGGTGAGGAAATAGGTATTGTATGCTATGTGCTAAGTGTTTATCATGTTCAATGCATAGGTAAGGTGAC